>JAAAKO020092929.1:0-22130 GCA_010015015.2 Bolitophila cinerea
AAAAAAAAAATATTCTTACATGGATATTCATTTCTTTACAATTGCTTTTTAATTAACACCACAAAAAGTAAAAAAAAGTGTTTGATTTTTAATTTTTAATGCATATAATCTATTAAAATAATAAAAACCAAACAAATAAAACATGACTTCCAAACGTGTGCGATTTGACGTGAAATGCATAAAATGTGATGATGCAAAAAAAAATGCAATATTCGTAAAGGGTGTCCCAGAAATATTTTTTTTTTAAATTAACATTTTTTTGTCATTACATGATAACTATTTCTAGTTTCTCATATATTTTTTTAATAAAAAATAAAAAATCATTAATTCATAAAAATGATTTACAGATATATATTATTAAAAAATATGTTTTACTTGTATAATTAAAACTATATTATGTTCAGTGGAATATCTATGTATAGTATAGAAGCCGTGAGCATAAGACACTTCTGTGTCTCGGAAATGTCTCTTTTTTTGCCACTCTAGCAAAGCCATTATTAATTGGAGGGAGATAAATATATAATACACCTTAATAGAAAATTTAAAAAAAGTTTGCTGGTATGCGCTCATTTATTAACCTCATATTGCAAAAAATTTAAGAGTCACTTGCAAGTCAGTAATGTAACTTTTAATAATAAGTCATCAGCCCTTAATGGGAACAATAATTTAATTCCAGTAATCAGCCCACAGTAATACAGACATTGACAAAATAGTTTTGGACTCTATATTTAAAAAAACAACATATATTTCAGTAAAAAAATACGTCCTTTTGTTTAAACTGCAATAGATAGCACTTTACTTTAAAGAAATAATGGTATCGAGTGAAATGTTAGAAAACACATTTAATTCAAAAACACACCCGAGCAAATACTTTTTTAAATGCTTTCTGGGTAGAACATAACAAATAAAAACAATTTTATTACTTCTAAAACATTGAACCAATAGTAATGGTTTAATTTTTTGACAATATATCGTCTATGAAGAACCTTAACGGCTGTAGTCTGTTGTGTATATGTATACTATAAATTGTAAACCATTTTAGAAATATGATATGATATTAAAATAAATAAACTACATTTATTTTATAAATTGTTTTTAGTTTGGCAGAAAGTTGATTTTTTAAATGCCTTTTAAACTTTAAAGAGCATAAAACCAAATCACATTAGTCTAATTGGCCGTGGCAAATATATGTGTAAAAAATAATATATATGGTTTATTTTAAATTCATATGACCTTTAATGAGTATATTTTGTACTGTTATGATTTCTGAAAATCTGGATTAAAAACGGCGCATATTAAAGTTTCCTTTTTTTATTAGATAAAATTATATTCGATAAAATTATATAATATTTATTTATATACATATATGGCAATCGGCTGAGCTCAAAATGGAAAAATTCTATTTCAAGCACTGCAGGTAAAATTTTCTAAATATATTATTATATTATTTATTTATTTATGTCAAAAAGAATAGTTTTAGATATTATTATAGATTTTCTTCTAGCACAATTTTCCTTTGATCTTAGGGATGCCAACTCTTTAAATTTGACGCCTGGAGAAATAACCATTGCATAACAAAAAAAAAGGCTAAAAAAGTTGGTGGTAATATTTCATAGAACAAACATGTGGGCGTAATTAAACTTTACGGGCAAAGCAATATTTAGTTTTTTTAGGGATATATAGAAAAGTGAAAAAGCGGAGAGGGATTTTAAGTTTAAAGGCCTATTTTTAAATAAATTCTGGGGTGTTTAAGGGCTGGTATTCTAAAAACGGTAAACTGTACTTTTATAAATATAAGGGTGTTTTTCAAATTACATTTTGTAAAAAGAGAAGCCTCCCATACATCCCTAAAAAAGCCTCCACCCGCTAAAGTGTAATTTATCCATAAAGTTTTTTTTATTGAAATAATACATTTTTGGCCCTGAGCATTTATAGCTCAGCCCGGAGGTCGGAGATGTGATCTCAGGACCGGAATCTCCGGGCGAAAAAGACCCTGTTAGCAACCCTATTTGATCTTTATCCCAAACTGGCGGTTTAACAATAATTTCAGCTAATTTTGATAAAAGGATTTTTTGATTTTGAATTACAATTACTAAACTATTAAAATTGAATCAAAGTTTTTATTTTTAAAATAGAATATGTCCCAATGTTTTTATAAAAAATAAGTTTATTTTCATACTTTAAAAATATGAATAATATTTATATAGATACCCGCAATTTTTAAATAACGAATGTATATACATTATATACATGAAGCCCACTGACTCACTCATCCGAAATAAGTTACTAAATATACAATACATTACATAACATTAATATATAATATAATATGTATATATTGCATTTGCCCCTGTATAGTCAATATAAATATTTATATACTATATAGAAACATATAGCCCAATATATACATATGTATATGTGTATATTGTACATAGCCTATCATTATCGATTTATCATTTCTATAGTTTATAACAAAAGCCATGCAGTAAAAAAAACTGATTTTTAGTTTTAAAAAATACAGGATTTAGGGATTTAGTAACATATTTACTAAAAAATAGAATAAGCGAGTCAATATCCCAAGGTCATACCTGTCTCAATGCGAAGACGCTCCTTTTCGGCCTCCGCTGCAGTCAAATCACCAGTGCGCACCACCACCACTTGTGGCTGCTCTTCGTCGTAATCGTTGTCTGAATAGTCGCTGTCGTCGAAGTCTCCCTCCAGTTTCTGACGCTGATTTGATAATATCAAAAAAAAATTATTACAATTTTTTTCCTTATAGCAACACTCGCAGTTTTTGATTGTGTATTGTTTATTGTATTTGTAATTTGTATGTATGAAGCACCGATCATAACCCCACTTCCTCGGTGATACGAAAAAAGCACCGAACTAAGGGAAGCGTTTACATACACTCTAATCTAACTATACCATGGCCAACTAGGATACACATAAAATGACAAAATATAATAATTATTTACCTTCGAATCAACGGTGTATCCTTCACGCTTGCCGATCTGCTCTCGGATTAGTTTCAGAAACTTTGGGTCGTCCGGCTTTGAGAACTGAACCTGATTGCGTTTAGACATTGTGACAAACCATGTCAATAAAACGTGTATAACAATCACTGGGAAATATACACAAACACTATATAGTAATTGATACAAAACGCATGCAAATTTGTTTTGATGGGCGGGCGGGGTGGTTAGCACAACAAACCGGGAATAGAGTTAGTAAACAAATGGGTAATGTCTATTGAAAATGGAAATAATTTTCTATGGGAGATGGAGACAGACAAAAATACACACAATCACAATGTAAAATGTACACACACGCGATAAAAGTTAGGACATCGGACATGCAAGACTGCAAGAGAGGAAAATGTGGAGGTAGATGGAGGATGCGAAGATGCTAGATGCAGTGCGCGAAATAAATGTCATGAAGTAAGGGAAAGTGCGATGTTTTTGTAATGAAAGCAAAGCACAACAACCGATGACAGCCGCGAGTATGAGAAATAAGAAATAAGATGTCATTGGAGTGCGTTCGTTCAGATGTATATTATTGAGGTGCGTTTCCATTAAAAAAATCCTACAAAATTATTTTAAAACATTCTTAAAAATGAATTTTGGTGATTGTGCCCCGCCCTCTCCCTCACTAGAGGACCTACCCAAAGATATATTTTCACATTATTTTTTAGGAAATCCCCCCATATAGGACGGAAAGAGGCTCAAAGATTTGTAAAAATTAAAAAAGGTATTTCGAAGCGTTTTATCGTATTCAGAACATTCCTAAAAGGTTTTATGTGTTTCCTAAAATTGAAATATTTGTTTTTTAACGTAAAATTATAGGTTTTAGGATCATATGCTATTTTTTAAAGATGAAACCAGTTTTTTAAAAGAGAAAATCGTGTTTTAAAATGTTATAAACTAAACTAAACTAAAAGGTCTAAAACCTAAAATATTTTGAGTGTGAATACGGCTGAATGGTGCGTGTTTTAGTACAAAAAAAATTGGACTTTTTTAATTTAAAAAAAGTTTAAATAGAGCATTTTTCCATTTTTATTTAATTTTTAATGATGCATTATTTAGAGGTTTCGAAGAGGAACACCGAAAACAACATTTTATGTTTAGGAAATAATGAACCCCTTTTAGGGGTGGAAGAGGTTCAAAGATTTGTTATAAAAGGAAAAATATATTTCGGAGCGTTCCGTGATTCAAGGTAATTGCGCGTGTCAAATGTATACTGCCCATTTTTGGGTCCGTAGACCCCCATTCTCAGCCCAGCCGATTACGAACTATAAGGTTTAAATGGACTAAAACTATATTAAGCTTATACACACTGCCCTAAAAGTGGTGTCCACTTCCTTAAAAAACTGAAGGCCTGTCAAACAAACACTTACCACACTTCCTGAATAGCTCCGATATATTTGTTATCTAATTTTTTTTTCCAAATCTTTGAACCCCTTTCCCCGTAATGGGAAATAATTTTCTATGGGAGATGGAGACAGACAAAAATACACACAATCACAATGTAAAATGTACACACACGCGATAAAAGTTAGGACATCGGACATGCAAGATTGCAAAGAGAGGAAAATGTGGAGGTAGATGGAGGATGCGAGGTTCTTTTTCTAGACATATACATATTATGTTATTCGGTGTTGCGGATAAAAAGTCCCTAGGCAGTATTTTGTCTCACATTGAATTTTTGGACTTTATTAGTTTCTTTTTAAATAGTATAGATTATAGTACGTAAAGATTCCTATCGGAGCAGCATTGAATTTATAAAAACAACAATTTAAACCGGTTACCCAATATTTTGGAAATTGGTGGTTTCCCTTTTCTTTTTACACCATATATCTACCTAAAAATAGAAATACTTTTTGATTTAGAACCTTAAAATGGAAATACTTTTTGATTTTATTATTTTATTCATTAAATACAAAATATTTAAATAATTGAAATACTTTTACTACTATTGAATTATTGAAATTGTGAATTAGTACCACGGAGTCCTTACTTAGTACTGACGACGGTTATTGCTTCCGTTGTTTGCAAATCCACCTCCTCCGCCGTTGTTTCCAAATCCTCCTCCTCCTCCGCCGTTGTTTCCATATCCACCTCCTCCGCCATTGTTTCCATACCCTCCTTCATTACGGTTAAATCCTTGACCGCCACCGAATCCTCCGCCACCATTACCAAATCTGCCACCGCCGTTGCCTTGATTTCTGTATCCGCCACCTCCATTGTTACCGAATCTTCCTCCTCCTCCACCGCCACTACCGAAATTCCCAAATCCTCCATTACCGCTTCGATTATTTCCAAATCCTCCACCGAAACCGGAACCACCGCCATTATTTCCGTATCCACCACTATTGTTTCCTCCAAAGTTGCCACCACCACCAAATCCACCTCCTCCAGATCTCGGGAATTTTCCACCTCCCTGTCCACCGGAAAACTGTCGTGGCGCCATTCGTTGATTTGCCATCGATGAAACTCCCGTTTCTCTGTCAATCTCAAAGTCACCGGCATTAATTACACACAGATCCCGCACCACACTGATCAGATTCGATTGGGCCTGTTCAAATTTAAGAATGTCTTCAGGTGACTCCGAAGACGACACCACTAAATCCTCAAGAGCCGGCCGCAGTGCCACCACCAAAGATGCATGGTATGGATCCATCTTGAAGTTCAGCCAATTGTCCAAACGTACCGTTTCCGGATCGATCATGTCCACTTTCCTTGAGCCGAACAGCAGCAGATGTAACGGTGATACCATTGTCATCTGTTTGCAGGAAATAGCACGTGTGCGAATCTTCTCACCGAACACAAAGAACGGATACGGAAACTTAAGCGCCAGATTCGTGCAGTTCACTGAGGTCTTGTGAATTAGTGCTGCCTTGGACTCGGTCGTTAGCACCTTTCGTTTCTCCTTGTGATAACACACATTCGGGTACAGGCCCATGCACAACAAAGCCAACGTCATATCAAGCTGTGGATCACTGCCGTTCTGGTCAACGTGCATATCGAGCATAGTCTCCTCCGGGAAACCGGCCTGCTGCAGCAAATCCAACAACTGCCTTTTTGCCTCAAACATAATTCGCATCGTAGACAACTGAAGTCCCTTCCACTCACAAAAACGTGCCTCCTCATCTTCGCCACGATTCCGGGCACTAAACCACATCTCAAACGCTACCAGCATTGCGACGTGATCCGAACACTTGTTACCGGATAAAGCTTTCTGGTGATTGCTCAGACGTCGTTGTCCCATGTCGAGGCTGAAAATTTCCGAAAATGTTCCAGAGTACGCTGCCATTGCTCCCAACGAATCACCACACATGAATATCGAACCCAAAATCATCATTTTACCAAGTCTCGGTTCGATCGGCAGACGTGCCAGAATCTTACCCAACGGCGTGAGATTATCGTCAGCATCCAAACATTTAAGGTCACGCAGAATAACCTCTGCCTCAATGACGGCATCCAGTGGCGGTGGTTCGATAGCCTTCGACAAGAACTGTCCGATTGCTCCGAGACGTAACAGCTTAATGCTTAGCGCTAGTTCGTGCAATGGCGTACGGAACATTTCAGGAGTCAAATGCTCCTCGAGCTGTTCGAAGCGTGCACGCGAGCACAGCGTAAAACAGAAACCAGGACGAACACGTCCGGCACGACCCTTCCTTTGTTCTAGATTCGTTTTACTAGCCCATACCGTAGCATAACTGGTCATGTTGTTGTGCGACGTAAACATCTTCATGCGTGCTTTACAGATATCGATAACATACACGATATCATCGATTGTAATCGAGGTCTCAGCAATGTTTGTGGACAGAATAATCTTTGTGACACCTTCTGGTACCGGTTCGAATACCTTGCGTTGATCATCACGTGGAATTTGTGAATGACACGGTAGAATTCTAAAGTCGGGTCCACAAAAATGTCGGCTATTCTGTAGATGTTTCATAAGAGCAAAGATAAGATTCCAGCCGGGTAGAAAGATCAACACAGCACCTGGTGTGTTCTTTTCTTTAATGTACACAAGCAATGCTTCGATAAGCTCGAAACTGACATCAGACTCGGGCAAGGCAGCCATCGATGCATGCGTTGCATTGGAGTATGATCCCGCCTTAATGACTTTATTGAAATTCACCTCTTCGTCACCTTCACCACCATTAGCAGCTCCATCGAGATCTGTCTCATCATCTCGCTTGCGCTTGCGACTGTCCGTCGGCGGCACGAAATGTGTCATCTCAATGCAATCCTCTAGAAATAGCTGCGTTACAGGATGAGCCCGTCCTGGGATCTCGATGACCGGACATTTGCCGAAATAATTTGAAAACAGTGTCGTATCAATTGTGGCAGACATCAGGATGACTCGTAGGTCAGGGTACGTGTGCACCATGTCACGAAGAACGACCATAATAAAATCACTGTTTACGTCACGCTCGTGAATCTCGTCCACGATAACATGGGATACACCTCGTAGTCCTGCCTCGAGTTTACGCAAGAGTACACCAATCGTACAGAACAGTATCGACCCGAACGGACGCGGTAGAATTGTCTCAAATCGAACGGAGTAGCCAACGGCCGAACCGATGGGTTCGTTGCGCTCGGCAGCAATGCGTTCGGAAACGCTGACCGCACTAATTCGACGTGGCTGTGTAACTGCAATGTTACACCATGCTCCCTGACCGGAATTTATATAATCCTCGAGAATGAATTGTGCCACTTGCGTTGTCTTGCCGCAACCGGTGTTGCCGCGAATGATCACCACCGAGTTATCGTTGATCAGCTCCATAATTTCACGCTTGAAATTCGCAACCGGAAGCGTTTCACGGAAACGCATACGATCGGCAAGATCTTTATCGTTGAGTAGTTTGTTTCGAGATTCGGTCAATAGATCATCGCTGAGCGTCTCCAGTGAAGCGGTGGCCAGATAGCCTTCGTCAATATTACATGCTTTCCAGGGATTCCAGTTTGGTTGAGGCGGTGACCACGGAATCACACTCGCACATGAGTTTGTGACTTGCTGACGATTGCGCAGTACGTCTGGCACTGGAATCTATAAAAAAATACCAGAGTAAGAAGTAAATCTCATGCACTGCAGGCGTTCAGTAGCTTACCAGCAGACTTGTTCCATTTGGGTTATCAGGATCAGCCTTGACTGCTGTATTAACTGGAATCGGGGTTATGTTGAGCTGATGAAGACAATCCTCGAGCCGCTCCACTAAATCGGGATTAATGCGAACCGGATATGATTCCACTTGATCTTCAGCACTAAAACAAAAAAATCTTACAATCGATTCGCATGTTATTACAATTAGTCTGAATACTAACGGCTTGATTCGGATGGATCCAGAGAACGGTCCAATTACGCCCAAATGAAACATCTGTCGAACTAATGAGAGGGCACACGACTTACTGGCCGTCGACTTATTGGACCCTGACTCACGACCAGTTATGTTTCGCTTAAGCTCCTTCACGTAAAACGTCATTTCAGCCAAGAAACTCCTGATTATCAAAAAGGTAAAAAATATAGATTTATATAGTATCACAGAGAGTATTAAGCACTGTCTTCAATCCGTTTTCACACTTACCAATCAGCCACTGGAGAGATGTCAAAAATGCTGCCCATTGTTTCTACGATTCTCATTCGCAGTTTTCTCCAAGCTATCTCTCACACAACAATTTAAGTACAGTCACCTCTCACTTTGAGAGATCCGTTGCTATTCGCTATGATCGGAGCGCAAACATTTATTGGTGATTGTGTTTATGCGCATGCGTGGGTATTTTACGCATGTGCATGGGCACAATACTTGAGATTGAGGGTTGAATGAGACCGATAAGTAAGTTTTTGGCAGCATTTTTGACTCCTCTCGCGTTGGCTGAGCGCTAAAAACGAGCGCATCTAAGCAAAACACATTAAATACCTAGCGTGGTCTGGCCCGACGGCCTGATACCGATAGTCCGCTTGAATTTTATACAGTTGCAAGAATTGATGCAACTTTGCTTTGGCATTCTCGATTGTCCAGTTTCCGTGAATGCCGGCGTTTACGTCTAACGATTCAGCCTCTTCCAGACGACGCTGATGCGCGGCACGATCTAAGTAGCTCTGCGGTCCCAGTTCATGATTCTGGCCGCCTTTATTGTACGGTCGATAGGCAGTGCCCAGATCCTGGGGTCCCATTCCCTCCTGAAAATATGTATATTCTTTAAATTTAACACTATTAAATAAGGAAAAACTAGATTGTATACCGTAAACACATTTGCATTTGACGAAGGTGCTGCTGAATGGGTGTTTTGTCGTGACTGATTACCAGCATCTGTTGCACCACCAACATTTAGAGGCAGATCTACGGGCACATCACTTTGAGCCATTTTGCCACAGCGCACCAAAAAACTGACATAGTCTCGCGAAGCATTCTTTTCAGCATCCTTTTTATTGGTCGAGTTACCAGCGCCCACATAATCGAACGATGGAATTCTAAGCTCGCACAGAAAGCGCTGCCTATGCTTAGGACCTAATTATAGAATATATACAGATTTTATATTATTTAAAACATCTACTATATTTTGAGATTTTACACACCGGTAGGCCGCACTTCGAACAAGGGTTCCAGTTTATTCTTGGAACACCAAGTGTGGAAAAACGCTTTAATGTCGTTCATTTTGAAAGATTCAAGTGATTTACTTAATTTCTGGAAAACACAGTTGTTCACCAGATTAAAAAAGTGTGCGTGGTCTAAACAAAAGAATCACTAACAAGCCGAGAAAACCTTAATCGAAAAATCGATAGACGCATGAAAATTTGTTTTAATGGGTTAGCGGGTGGTTAGCTCAACAAACCGGGAATAGAGTTTGTAAATTGTAAACAATGGGTAATTTCTATCGAAAAAAGAAATAATTTTCTATGGAGATGGAGGTAGACACAATTTATTTAAACACAATCCCAATGCAAAATGTACAAACACGCGAAGTTAGGTAGATGGAGGATGCGAAGATGCTAGATATGCAATGCGCGAAAGAAATGTCATGAAATAAAGACAAGTGAAAAGTGCGATGTTTTTGTAAATGCGACGATTTTTTCCATAGAAATATATATAGAAGCACCGCTGTCAAATAAAGGTGTCCAACTTTGGGTAAGATGCCAATAGTATTGAAAGACTCAGATGAACTGAGTACATCCTCAGTAGCAGCTAATGTTTTCTCAATGCCCTATTTTTTTTTGAGTACATATTACATGCAAGGCTATAGGAATACTTCATGCTTACTAGAGGCGCTGTTTTCGTAAAGGGATTAATTAAAAAATTGACAATGATAAGAGATATTTATAAGAATATATTTACCTATAGCATATATATGATTTTTATAACCGTGGATCGGTTAAATTTTTAGAGCAATGATTACCGCTTTAATTTTAACATTGAGTTTAAAAATAAATAATTTCCGGTAGAGAAGAATTAAGGTTATGTTTTTGTATTAAATATCTTAGTTTTAAAATATTATTAATTGTAATAATGTCACGTATTTTAATAGTTAAAAGACTATACAAACGTAAAATATTACAAAAATCAATTTAGTGTATCCATATACTCTATTTTTATAATGTTATCTACTATTTACGTTTATTTACATTATGATAAAAAAATTAAAATAATATTTCGTAAAAAAAATTACGTCAATAAGCCATCTGTCGACGACAAATATAACTAAATCACTAGTCAAATACTGCCTCGGATTTAATAGGTTCATTTGAATTATAAGTCGTGTATATAAAATAAATAAATAAAATATATGCTAAAGCTATAAAATATGAATTATAAGTCTGTGGTATATACAATTGTGACCTAAAATAATATTGCCCGATGTGCGTTGCGCATGCGCCGCATTCCAGTGACGTTTCGCGAACACTTTCGTACTTCGTTCCTGTTTTCCAGACACACACAAAAAGAAAAACCAAGGACTTTTTGCTTTTTGCGCTGCTGTTGCTGCTTTTGCGTGTAAATTGTAGTTTATTTTGCTAATCCTTGCCCATCAACAGACTCAGAAAAACGCTCAAAATGGTGATCGAAGTGCAACTGAGCCAGCTGCAGCAAGACATATTCGATAAAATATCAAAGAATGATGTGGGCGCCTTGAAAACACTCCTCGCTCAGCTGAGTGAGTCCGTCGACTTTGTGGACGAGAACGGTATGACTCCGCTCCAGCACGGCTGCTACAAGGGCAACAAAGAAGCGGTGCAGCTGCTGCTCGATCAGGTGAGTTGCTGACCCACCCTAAGTCCAGACCCCCACAGTCGCCGGCACACAGACAAAAAATCATACACACACAGTATTATTCTTGGTGTTATTGTTTTGAGTAATTGCGTAGTATCTGAGGTTATGTGTGAATAACAAATATATATATATATTATATATTGTTTGTATGTGTTTATACTCAGATTAAATAATATTGTAAATATCTTTGTGTTTGTATGTACAGATATATATAAAAGTATATTTATATGTTTTCAGGGTGCAGACGTCAATTCCAGTAAACATGGAACCAAATATTCGGCATTGCACTTTGGTGCATTGTCGGGCAACAGTGACGTGTGCCTATTGTTGCTCGAGGCTGGCGCCAAGCCGACGGCCATTAATTCCGTTTCAAGGACACCATCACAAATGGCAGCTTTCGTGGGAAATCATGCGGCCGTGGCCACCATTAATAATTTCCTGCCCAAATCCGAACTGGTCTACTACACTATACTACAAGGACAACAGACCGAACCCTATCTGCCGGCCTATCTGTTGGACTCATTTCACAAATTCGTTATTCAGACGAACATGCATCCGGTTCGGATTGCGTTGAACCTACAGACATGTGGCACATTCAATGATCACCTGAAACAGTTGCGCAAAGTGCTAGAGCTTATGGTCGAGCGTGGAATGAAGCGCCAAAATGAGGTTAACGAGGTTATGGCTTTCAAATATCACTATTTGGGCTGGATCATAAATGAGATTATCAAGTGTCGCGATCACTTTCAATTGCGGAAAGAGCAGGGCGGTGACGTAAAGACCGAATACTGTGAACTGTACGCCAAGCGCGTGCTCAAAGAGAACAAGAACGGACATTTGGAGTATCTGGAGTCTTCGATTCGAGACTGTGTGCGTGAGTTTCCGTTCAGGGAATGCACTGTATTTCGTCAGGTTGTGTCACAGTTGACAAGCAAAGATTGTGCTCCAGCATTGGATGTGGTACGTGCAGCCATAAATGGTCAGCGTGGATTTGTGGTGAGTATTTATAATATGTTACTTTTCTTAATGTGTCACACTTGAAACGCCTCGTTCAAATGCAATGTGTTTGTGTTTTTTTTGTTAGGATGAAATAACGTTCTGTATTACTTGCGGTGATGAGAAACCAGATAAGAAGTGCTCCAAATGCAAAGAGGTACAATACTGCGACCGAGAATGTCAACGTTTGCACTGGTTTATGCACAAGAAGACTTGTGCACGTCCCATTTCAACGCCAGTGGTCACCAAAGGCGATGTGGTCGACTCGACTGAATTAAGTGAGCAGCTTCAAAATTTGGTCGCTGGATAGGCAGGGACCGCAAGGGCGGCGGCGGCGGCAAAATGACGAAGTGTGCACCTTATAAGTGTGCCAATAATATTACTCTCACACAGTATCTGCACTCGGAATGTTCCCCACCCACCCCCAAAGATACACACACATCCTTAATCTAAAAAACAATGATACGGCGCGTAGTAACCTCGCCGCCACATTTTATTATTTATAAATCGTCCAAAGTATCCTTCCGATAAGCCCGTAACTACCACCATCACTACAACACTCCCAACTCCTCAAAAAAACCCTACAGACATTTACTGACAAACAATACCCAAAAACACATCAAATCGAGAGAGAATAAAACAAATAAGTGTCTAACCTTAACCATACTATATATTATATTGTGTAATTTGAGAATATGCATTTAAGTTGCTCCTTTTTGTGTGCTTACACCGCACCATATTCTTTGTAAAACCAACATATATATGCTATAGCGTTCATGTATTTTTATCTATACGTTTGATATGATTTAATCCGGCCTGAAAACATGCACTGGTTATCCGACAGACATGTCAGTCCAGTCTGAAGCACACACACACACACCCACACCAAATGCATGCCCATCAGGACGGCTCTGTCTGTTTTTTGCGTGTGCGTGTGTTTGTCTTGTTTTCTTTGGAAGAGTGAATATTCAATAAACAAAACTGAAAATGTGTCATAATAACATAATAATAATGTAAGAATATAGTGTTTTAGTCTGATGTGCTAGATATGATTTTTAGATTTGGAGGAGGTACAGATAATGGACTTACAAAGATTGTCTCTGCGATAGAATCTTTTACATCTTTCAGTCCCAAATGTTTCCGTTTCCGATTATACTACCCAAAAAAACAGTCTGCGCCCATATAAAAAAAATATGGGTAAAATCTTATGGTGGAGTTGTTTTAAAAAAACATTATTTCGATTTTATTAATTCTGTTATTTTGTATTTCATAAAGAGAATTGTATGAATTTAAAACCCTCCAGCGGGTTGCTCATTTTACCACCATAAAACATTTTGGCTTTAAGTTTTTTTTAACGTTTCCGCTTAATATTTTCCTTTCGCTTATTACTCCTTTTTATAAGGATAACCAAATATATACATAATATTTAAAAAAAGCTAATTTTGTAAATTGTACCAGCACTCTCATAAATTCTGAGAATTTTAATTTCTAAGGTTCGTAATTAGTCCTAAAATTAAATACAGGTTACAAAATTCGTAAAACATGTATAAATTTTCTTATAAAATTGTCACAAAATTCTATATTTTTTAAATTTTGGACTTTTTTAAATTCTATATTTTTTATTTGTAAATAAATAATTAATTATTATTATTTCTTTTTAATTTATATAAATTACAAAGTAATTTTGAATTTTGATATACATCATTTTTAGAAAACAGAATTTTTGTGTAACTCGGACTCTTCATTGTTTATTCTTTATTTACCACGGAAATAGCGTCATCAATGGCGATGATCCAATTTTTGTTCCGGCTAGAAGGCTTGAATTTCTAATGAGATCGGTTGATTTGATTAAGATCTGGAAAATTTACAATGCGATATTTTATTTTTATTGCATATGTATATTTTTACAAATTTTTTACTTATCCAATTCCGCACTTTGATGATATCCTCGCCTAAAACGGGAGTGATTCACGATTTCCACTGTTACGGAGAGTTGGCATATTATCAACTCTCTGAAAAGCTAGATTAGTGTGAACTGGATTATGATTGTATTTCAAGTTCAACACACAGGAACTCTGGAACTCTAGAACAGATTATTATATAGCATAGTAAAAAAAGAAGGCATATAAAAAAAGTATATATACTTTACCTAAAGAATTTTTACCTAACTTCACCGTGGTTTTTATCAATGTCAAAGGTTCGTTTTTTTACGTGGTTCCGCCATTAGATGGGATTTGGTCTGCAGGATCCCTTCACGGCCATTTGCAGACTAAAACAACATCTCTTCTGGATGTGTCTATCAGACAGACGAAACTGTGCCAAGTGGGAGGAGAGAAATAATTGCCTGTCCACTTCATCTCAAAATAGAGGGTTACATTAAAAAAAATATACATAGAAATATTTATTCTTATTTTAAAAAGGGGAACCCAACATAATATCAAAACATCTTTCAATATTAAAAGCTACAAGGATGTTGAATTATTGATTTATTGTATATGCTTTTTGTAATAATAGTCATCAATCAATAATATTTTTAGAGTATATTTTTTAATTTAAAATCATAAATCATAGATTTTAGTCCATTTTTGGTTGCCTTGATTATAAATAAACAGATATTTCTTTATAAATTGAAGTTTTAATTTCCATGACCACAAAGATAAATAAAATTTCTACTCTTGATCTAATTTTTAGTCAGTTTATTTGAAATTTTGATTTTCACTAACTGTTTTCTTTACCTAAAAAGACGGATTGGAAGGCGAGCAGAATTAAAAGGCCAACCATTCACCGCCAACCCAATTTAAAACCATTTGGTAAAGTATGGCGTAAGAAATTCACCAAGTAATGTTAGTTTTTTTATTATTATTTGTAACGCCAGAAAATAAAAAGCAATGGCGGTTTCTTTTAGCGGATTTAACAGTGGCGCTTACAGCCACACAACGCGATCTAACCTAATTTCCTCATTATGCCGGAATCACACGAAAAAAGGCAATCCAGCCGATCTTTTTATGATATTGCCCAATTTCCGCGTGCCATCGGTAATATAAATATAGATTGTACGATCATTTAAATCCTATTATAAATTGACGCAATGAGTCAAAATCGATGATCTGCTACTTATTCACGTTTTTTTGTTAGCTCTGATTATATCAGGCGATTAATCAGCTATTGTATTTCCTCTCTTCCGATAAATTTTTGAAGTCAGAAGTAAATAATAATTATAAAAAGAATCGCCTACGAGATTAGGAAGGTATTTGGAATGATTGGAGCGAATGATATGGACAATAGGATAATTTATTAATATACTTCCACAAAAGGATTTTTAAATCAAAAGTGTCCGAGAGGATTATAGCTTCCTCAATATGTCGTAAACACAATAAAAATGTGACTTTTTTTTACCTTACCCGATTCCCGCGTTCCATGTGCCATCGCGGTTCTGTAAAGATATTGCACGCTAATTGCAAATCGTATTATAAATTGACGTAATCTGTCAAAATTGCTGCTTAATCACTGACTAGCTATTAGCTCTGATTAAATCTCTAATTAGAGGTGAATAAATAGAAATTTTTATCAGGTTATTATATCTTCCTTCGAACAACTAATCGAGCTCATAGCAAATCTGTGATTATCTAAAATTTTATCAGGACTGAAGAAATCGGACCTTAAAGTACTAAGATCAATTTTTGGTTTGCTTGTATTTTTTTGATGACGATGTGTAGCTGGTCACGCGGGTATTGGGATAATGGTGACTATTTTTTTTGATCGAATCCGAAGTCTCATATATTGTAAATCACTTCGCTCAATTAAAAATAAAAAATTGAAATATGTCTAACCATCATAAATATATATATAAATGTGAGGAGCCTCATAACCACAATAAAACCTATACTAAATTAGTCGTAAAGTAAAAATGGGATAGTTACAACTTTACCACGATCCCTGAATCCTGAAAATAATTAGGACCTGAATTGAAAATCGTCGGATCCGAAAAATGTTTTTGGTCTCTGAACTGAGAAATTAATAAAAGGATTCCCGTTTTTTTGTCTTGATTATTGTTTTGATTGCATTTGATTAATTACCTAATAATGGTACTTATTCAGCGTAAACTTTTAACAACGTTGTTAAAATTTTTGTTTTTAAAAGCTTTTCAGTCTACACTTTAAACATACAGTATTTTCAAAATTAAAAGTGGTTTGGAAAGATAGCAATAACATGTTTATAAAAATGGCATTAATCATTGTGCTAAGTGCAGTGCTTACTGCACAATGCAATATTTATAATTTTGGAAAATGTAATACTATTTAATACAAGAATTTGTAAGCGAAAATCGTGGGCGTAGAAGTAATAAACCCAAATTAAAACTTCAATGTCTCTAAAGAATCAAATGTTTAAGTTTTATCTAAAAACTAAATTAAAAGTGGTAAATTTTGTATAGATTACAGATTGGTATTTTAAAATATTTTATTTGAGGTAATATTTAAGAAATTACGGAAAACCATGAAATTCTTTGGGAATTACTTACGAGTAAATTATTATTTTTGGCCACAATTTATTTGTATATTTTTCATTTTAGTCGTATGTTTGTTAGTTTGTTGTTCGTTTAACGATTAGGAAATTACCGGTTTGTCCTTTTTGTTTGTATTCCGATTTGTTAATAATTTAAATTTAAATTATTAATAATTTAAATTTTAAATTCATTATATTTAATTTCATTTACAATATAATTTGAGATCAAATTGTTGCGATTTTTTTTGATCTCACTTCTTTCAAAATCTACTTTTAAAAATCTCATTTTAAAACCGTAATCCAATCTAAGAAAAAGTAATTCTTTAAAAAATATTTGATTACAAAAAAAAAACTAAACATTCTAGTGTGTTTTTCTTATAACATTTTTTAAGAAATTTCATTAGTTAAAAATCATTAACAAATTTTCGATCTATCTCCAAAGTCCCCGGGATTTAAATGAGTGTTACAAGTTTTCCCTGGAATACTTTAAAAACATCCCGGAACCGAAATTGCTTCCGGTTCTTAGTTTCAATCAAGGAACCGATTTTCAGTTCCTGTTTATATTCTCGGGTTTGCATTCCTTACCCCTATATGATCCAAGTTATAGGCTTTCTTAAATGCATAAAAATGTATCTTAAAGAACTGCTCAAAAGGCAATTTCTTTTTTCCAACCCTCTAAGGCCTCTTCCTCTTCCGCTTCCTTATATAAATATATTTATATAAATTCAAAATAAAATTCTCTGAATCCGGTACAATTCTTTGTCCTTCTTTGGGACACTGGGACAGATACAATCCCATTAAAGGGTCCTATGTAGGTCCTGAGGTTCTAGTTCAATGAGCCAACAACGTTGGTCTATGTTGTTATTTAACTTTACAATAAACAGTATTAAGAATTGCAATTACTCAAAATATATTCACAAAACAATAAAAAAACATATTTTTTTAAGGTTTAAGGTTATGCCTTTCAATTCGTAACATTTGCTTGAATAAATTTGGATTCCCAGTAATCTGTGTTAGTTTGTAAATGAATTAGACCCGCTAAAAACCAGAAGATAGCTCGAAGTCTTGGATCATTATGTATATTGGCGTGAAGTACTTTACCGGAGCATCATCATCAACACTATAGCAACAAATAAGATCTATCTTCTTATTGTTCGGCAACCGTATCGTGAGATGAGTAAGGCAGAAATAAGTTTCATACAAATTCATTCAATTTAAGACCTACCCATGTTAGGGCTATTTTTAGCTTGTTTTAATATAAACGCTTATTTTGGCTTATTTTGCATATTTTAGATTATTTGCATTTGTACTAAAATGCTCATTTTTAGTGCATATTTAAAAAATGTAATCAAAAAAACAAGCAGAACCAAACTAAATCTGAAAAACCAAAAAAAATGTCAAAGAACCGCTGTTCTTGAAATATTGAAGACAATTACAAAGTTATTGTCTGGAGAAGATTGTGATTGTTAACAAAGCCAAATACTTTCCAATTACAAAAATCGATGTAGAAAGAAGTTTTTTCTATAAAAATGTATTCTGTTCAAATATCTGGCATTTTTTCATTTTTTTAATTTAAGAAAAAGTTCGTTATTTATTAAAAAAAAAAGATTAAGTACAAGTTTAAACTAGTAATAAATGTACTTGTTCGTATTATAATTCTGTTATTGTTAATATTATGTTCAAATTTAAAGTTATTCTATCAATTACATATTTTTAAATATATTTAAATGTGAATTATATATTTTTTTGATTTCCCTTTTTTTGAGTATACATTATGTGTTTCTAATGTATTTATATAGCTTATTTAAAGGACTTAAAACGATGTTTTATGGCTAATTTTTGGCGCTTAAAAACATATTTTTAGCGTTCTTATTGGTAGCCCTAATCATCACCAGCCCACAAATGCGACAGAGCATATCACCGAATAAAACCTTATAAATTCACCATAATATAATAATATTCCTGCTCTCATTTTAGTATTTGTATGTCAATTGTGGCAAAACGCGCTCGAGCGTATTGTTTTTGGACAGTAAATACATTTTTTTAGCACTGGTGTTCTTTTTTTCATGAATGAACAAAAACATTTATCTGGCCAGTCGCCAGCGAGGGAAGCGAGCGGTGGCGGAGGCAGCGGGAGCATGCGTGTGCGTTTGCCTTGCGCTGGCCGCAATTGATCACGATCATTAGAGACGGACGCGCGGAGTCCGCGCTGTTTATTTATATATAGTTAGTAATATACTTAATCTATATTCTATATTATAATATACCTACTATGTATTTTACAGGACGGAGAGTATATATAATAGTAATAGATTCTTTCTATATGTATTGTCATTCTAGATAAAATGCGGCAACAACTAAGAAAGAGTGTCAATGCTTTCTCATTGATCTTGGCCGGCGCGGCGGTCATCGGAAAGTCCAATATACCAAAGATATTTATACATACATATACATAATCATATACGTATAGTATAGCAATAGTATACATTCAACAAGGTTGTTGAAGGTCCTGTTTTATTATTTATAACGGATATTACGTTTAATTTTTTGTCCGAAATTTTATTTGCGACGATGCGCTACGACTTACTGCCACCGAGCCAAGAAAAATTGATCATAAATCTTCAGAATTAAGTACTGCGCAATTTTCACGTGAAATTGCGGTATTCATTTAATTATAATTACGTATACGTGTACAGAGAGTTAAGTGGAAAAATGGACTTTTTCTTGTTATGACTGCTCTGTTTGAATTTTATTAGCATCTGTTGAACGTGGGTGAAAGAAGATTTTGAATAATATAATATTTATTTACGGCGCAGGGGCATACTTTATTTTACCCGACAACAAAATAGTCATTGAGGGAAAACCAATGAACTGAATATGCCTGATGGACGGTGATTATGTGCGTATAGAAGAAAATGGACAGAATGAAACACCCTGTGTGTTGTCCGTAAATTCTCGGAAAATGTATGCGCCCGCATTCGTGGGCTCCCGCAACCGCGCGAATGCGGAGATGCCAAATCTCGCTGTTCCGAATGTGCATATTTAAGCGGGTTAAATGTATAAAGCTGTCTCTGTCTGGCCGCCAATCACACACGCAGCCTCTCCAAAACTATATACTAACTCACACGCGCATTTACTAAATAGACTAAATTTAGATCGAGTTCAACGCACACACACCTGACGACGATATAGCAAACGACGTTCTTGGGACCGCGTTAGTCTCTTGAAACTACTACGCACTGCTGATCAGACCGACTGTGACCAGCAACCGTGCAATACCGTCCGTCGCCGTGGAGTTTAAACTAAATTAAGATTCGTAGTATTTGATCTTTTCGAGAATCGCACTTTCAAGAATTTTAAACTATCTCCTCTGTCTGTGTGTGTGTGTGTCTTTGTGTATTGCGTGCCAGTGCGTCGATCTTTTACCTGAAAGTGTTGAGTGCTAAAATCCCAACGCATTAAGCGATTCGATTAGGCGAAAAATAGATTTTATATATACAATTCAAAATGTCACTCAGTCAAAGTGACCTTTGCAAGACGTACGTCTTCCTGACGAAGCCACTGTTCGAGACAATTCTGCGCAAGAGTGAGAATGACTCCAAAGTGACCGTACAAGATTTTCAGCTGACCGGCAGCCGGGCCGAGGGAGAGATCAACAATAGTCAATTGATTCGGGCCAAAGTGAACTATGTCAATGGCACCAAGGAGTCACGCGTTCATAATTTCATTATCAAGGCAGCGCTAATCAATCAAGATCACAATGAGTATCTGCGTGAGAACAATGTGTTCGAGAAGGAGGTCACGGTGTTTCGGGACGTCATTCCAAAGGCACAGCAACTGCTCGAAGCGAACGATGATCTGACAAAGTTCTCTGCTAAGTTAGTGATCAAATACCAAATACTAAAGAAAAGCGATTTTTTAACTTAATATATTTTTTTATTTGTCCTTTTTTAGGTATCATTGTGGTGACGACAAACTGTCCTATCTTGTGTTCGATGATCTCACAGCGGCAGGACACACGAATCTCGAGAAAGGCGTGGGTCTGAGTGTGGAGCAACTGAAGAGCGTTCTCACGAAGCTGGCCAAGTGGCATGCATCCACAGCGGTGCTCGGAACCAAGGTATTTCATTTATTTATTTATATTTGTTGTCAGAGGAGAGAGTGCGTTTGTGGCATTCACATATTTTCTCATATTAATAATATTTATTTCCACACCTAATTTTCTCTTGACATAATTTATATGATTATTATTATTACAAAATATGTATAAATATACGATATATATTTACTATTCTGCTCTGTTTCGCGAAAACTCTCTGCAATAGCGCCTCTGAGCGATGCTTTCTATCTATTTCCATTCGCAAGACGACGCGCACGGCGCAGCGCAAGCATTTTCATTTCAATTTTCAAATACACGATTTAAACAAAAACATCAACAGTAAATAATCTGGAGGATTTAAAAATATACTAGCTATACGTGTCCGAGCGCGCACGCACGCGATTTTTCTTTCTTGTGTTTTTGTGTGCGGGCGAGACAGTGTATGTATATATATTTTTAATTACAAATTCGAACGTTTTTTTTATAATCCCATATACTATATTTATTATGTGTGATTTGTTGTGATTTGCAGCTGGCGTTTTTATATTGTCAGGAATACGGCGCGGCTGACGCCGGCTCCGCTCTAGGCAGTGGGTATTGATACGAAAATGGCTTTTGTTTACAAATAATGCCGTAGTAAAGTCACAAATACACATTTTCACGTTTTTCCATCAGTGAAAATTTGTTTTTTCTATGTCGTCAGGCCGATAGTCATCGGACTTTATGAGCCGTTAGGCCTAATGTCATCTGGACAAATGCCCTCAGGCCGAATGTCATTAGTCCTAATGAGACATTAGACCGAATGTCGTCGGCCGATAGTCATCGGACTTTATGAGCCAGTAGGCCAAGTAATCTTATCTCCAGTTGCCTGGTACACGCAAGCGTGCATTTATACTAGCTTCGGACACCTACCCATAATGGGTTCTATTCCGAAACCATATGCCCCTGCGTTGCAACCGACCTGGGCTCCCGCCCCCGCACTACCAATAATTTTAAGGGCATCGGTAGTAATCCCTACGGTCGAGACAATACTCAACCTTTAGCTATATGGGATATCGGTGGTACCGGGGATATAATACCTTAAAGCCTAAGCGCCCAAGTATGGCTCCGTGGGGTCGCTAAGCCCCAATAGGTGAAAAAAGGGCAGAATTACCTCATGAGCATAAGCTTGCCTTATTCACCCGACCTGGACCCACTTTCAGTGTTTGAGCTCACCGTGAGCTCAGTGACACCCGAAAATGAGAGTGCGGCTCACCTCACCTT
>JAAAKO020093040.1:0-22123 GCA_010015015.2 Bolitophila cinerea
GAGCATAACATAACGATTTTACTGAATTGATCAGTGACTAACAAAATCAGTGTATTTCCGTTTGTTAACCTCGGATATGGTCCAAATATATCCATTAAAATTGTTTACCATGGTTCTGTCACAAATCTTTGTTTACCTATTGGAGGATTTCAGAATTCGTTCGTTGGTTTGTTGGATCCAAAAATTTGACAATTTTTCAAATAATTCCGTAAGTCTCTATACATACCTGATCAAAAAAATGTTTCACGAATTCGTTCCGCGGTTTTATTTGTCCCCATATGTCCTGCTAGTTTGTCATTGTGGAATCTTAAAAAAAATAAAATCTTTTTGATTTTCTTGCGCAACAATTTTCCACTTGTTTTTGTAATTTTATGTTATTTCTTCTCTATAATTAGGATTTTTTTAAGGATATTGCATAACGTTATCTTTAATGGTGTCATACCAGATCTTGACTGTTGGAAATCCGACTATAGCATCTATTGTGGCGACCGCTCGTGACAGTGCGTGTGCTACAACGTTATGTTTACCCTTTCTATGTTCAATCTCAAAATTAAATTGTTGCGGGCGTAAAATCCAACGTGAGAGACGACCGGAAGGGTTTTTAACAGTCTCGACGTATTGCACCGCAGTATTGTCAGTTATTATACGAAATCTGGTACCCTCTATGACGGCATGCAATACTGCAAGGCACTCTTTTTCAGATGTATGATACTTTTGTTGTGCCCCGTTTAGCTTTTGACTGGTGTATGCGATGACATGCTTCACTTCGTTTATTTGCTGTGTTAACACTAAACCCAGATACAGAATTTTGCTTTATAGTCCGGACATTTTAGTACTGGAGCCGTTGTTAGGGCAATTTTCAATTCTTCAAATGCTTTACATGAAACTGCATCCCACTTTAATTAAACATTCCTTTGGAAGTTTATTTAGTGGTTCAGCTTTCTCAGCGTAATTTTGTAAAAAATCTACGATACCAATTGGCCATACCCAGAAATCGATAGAACTGTTTGACTGTCGTAGGTTTAATCTGTCCAAAGATCAAGTTTACATGGGGCAATGGAAATGCCATATGTTTAGTCAAGGCATTCAGCCTACGGAAATCTAAACATAACCTTACTTTACCGGTCAATTTCGCTACACAAACCAGAGGATTGAACCTAACGATGCTCAATGGGTCTGCTTGATCCAGTATATAGTATCTGTGTTTTAGGAATTTTTTAAATAATTATATAATAAATTACAACACATTGTTTGGTGCTATCAGCTGTTGAAACAGATCTGACTGCCTCAAATGTCTCTAATTCTAGTTCGCTAACGCTAACGCGTAGTTCCCTATGAGAAATTGGTGGAGGTTTGAAACGTTCCATCCGAAAACGACTATGCTCAATTTGAAGACACAGCTGACTCAGCTCATAAAGGGTTGCAAAATTTCGGAAACATAGCCGCTCTGTATAATATGGTTGGAGATTTCGGAGGACAAAACTTAGCATCTGCTCTTTATTAGGACGATTCGTCAATCTCATGAAAAGATTTTGCTTAACTGCTATAAAAATCCCAAATATTTCATCTAAACACCAGCGTACGTGTTCTTCGATCTCTTTCCGCAAGTACATATCATAATCATAAGGCAAAAATTGTGCTTTCATTAGGATGTTGATGGATATTAAAACCACAACGCGGTTGTTGTACATTTGATAACCCATACCCATTAAATTGAGGATGATTTATGTTTGATTCACCTTGTCGACTGTTAAATGAATTAGTGTGATACTGTGAATCATGTTTATCATATACTGGTTGTTGAGGTTGACTAGGGTTGACTTGATTTTTATCATGATTTTGAATTGACTGATTTCGAGTTGGCCGAAGTTCTTGTTCTCTCATAATCTCTTGATCTTTAAACGCATAATTTATTAATTTATTAATGAGTCCCGACTACATTCGTTTTCCTGATGTAATTCTTCAATGCGTTTTGGATATTGTTGCGATTCTTTATGTGTGCTTTCAGATACGATTCTTAAATATTGTTTTCATTCTTTACTGAAGCTTTTGGAATCTTCTGACAAAGCTCAATGAGTTTTGTACTACATATATCAAAACTGTCGTTAAAATTATACACTATATTATGTAATATTTATTACACACAATGTGTAGATAATTTTCATGAATATTTTCAATTTTCGAAAAGGCACAAAAATCGCAATGAGCACAACAAGGATTTTCGTATAGTTCAATTCATAAAACTCGCACTAATCACAACGTAGTCCACGCATAAGAGGAAAATACAACAATTCCATTGTTTCGATTGATTGTAATTAGATAGTTTGCTCAAAAAAGTTCACATTTTTTAACCGCGTAAACTAAAGAAGTAAACATTTAAAACTATACAAGCACTGATTTAATATGTCGGCATAACTACTATAAATTAGTTAGGATTTATAAAAACTTTAAGAAATGAATACAAAACAAATGCATACGCGCGATTTTATTAGTATAATTAATATATTAAAAAAAACACTAACATGTTAATGCGGTTAGATTTTGAAACCAACTAAATATACATTTTTTACACAGCATTTTATAATTACGGTGATTTTATGACCGGCAGATGATCGGATGTCGCCAATTTATAATTACTAAATATTTTCAAATATCCTTATATTTGTAATATAATAAAAACAATAAAAAACTATTTACAACCGGTCGACGCGACAGCGACCTCTATATATGCCTCTTTCAATTGTCAAGTAATACATCGATAACAATATAAACTTAATAGTTTATACATTAAAATAATCCAAAAGACGCATATTTTACTATACAAGTCGCCTGTTTGTATTATTATATTATTATTGTATTATCGTAAAGTTTAGCCGACACTTAGAACCACTACCCGTTTTTGCCGTCGGAATTGGTGCATTCCACAGTTTATGCTCAATGTTATTGCTCCCTTCGACCAGTTGTTGAAACATTTGCAAGGCTTGTACGTTAAATTTTTCTTTTGCATTTGCTTGTAGATTTCCTTTACACTACAAAATACAAAAACAAAATAGCTTCAAGTGAAGTGAATGACAGTTTTGATAACTGTCACCGCACACTAAACAAATACCAACATGAATTTATCTACAGACTGTAATATAGAGACATCTATTGAGTAATAGTGTCACTAATTGAGAGGTGAAGCTCGACTAGAATACATGAACATTTTTTCAATTATTTATGAACGCCTTTGAATTATTTTTTTACCAATGTTGAATTTATTTATATATATATAATTTTTTTTTAATTTTATATACGTTTTTTTTATAATTATAAACGATACATTTTAATCCTATTATTAAAACACATATGTTTGTATATGTATATGTTTATATATGCTCACAACACGTTTATGTTTGATGTGTTACCGTTACACCACGAATAAATTATAATTAGACCCATGTTGAATTTTATATCGTTTATTTTGATGTATCGATACATGCTCATCGATGTTTTTTTGTTTGAAAATCCATCCCTACGCAATAGTTGCATCTTTGCTTGCAGTTAGATTTATGTATGGCGTTGCCATAGTTACGTGCTGTCCAAATTGAATTCTCCATGGACGGGACGTCACCGCGAATTTAAAGACAAGATTATTATGTATCTCCATATATATTTGTAAAATTAGAAATGTTTTTACAATGAAAAGACAATATTTTAAATTTACTGCTGGTGTGGTAAATAATAAAGACAATAATCGTATTTTACAAATATTATTTGTAAAAATACAAACGTTTTTACATTGAACGACAATAATTGTAATTTTACTTCTGGTGTCGTTTTAATTACAAACGTTATTAAATAGTAAATACACTTACTTTAAAGAATATTGATCAGTTTTCAGTTGCAATCAAGTATTCATTGGGTAAGGTCGTGTAGTAGTAACTCTTCGCGTAATTATAATAAAGTAAGGAAATATTAATTATTATTTAAAAGTGTACATTTAATGTGTGAATTGTGTTTTAAGAAATAATACCAGCGAAGTGAAATATCATCTACACCGGCCGTGTGTGATAAAGCAAAAAATCTATTTATTTCATAGATATTTTGTTGGGGTGTATGTGTAACTCCATCGGCTGTGTGCGTCTATATCGGTACCTTTCCGGCAAAACATCTTAACTAACGTTTTTTCCCTTATTCAATTTATTTGATTTTTTAAATCTTATAACTCTTACTCCTCTTTGTTTTGATAAAATAATATATCTGCTCTGTCATTTGTTTTTTCGAGAAATTGTCAATATTTTCATATATTATCGGTTTTGATGTTCAACGTTTTTCGGTTTTGCTTCAAAAATTCTTATTGTTTTGTTACGATGTTTTGCCAAGAAGGTATCGATATCATAAAATGTGTTTGTGATAAAAAAAATCCCTTTGCCTTTCCGCTGCTCTGTGCCACCGCATCCATAACAATTTTCTTATTATTGCAAAATATTTCATCAATCAACTGTTGTCGTTGAATTATAAGGCTTATTGGCTAATTGTGTATAGGTGAATTTATTTTCAATTTTATAAAATTGTTAGCCATTTTTTTAGTTTAAATTAAAGAACACAACGAGACAATAACGAAAAAACACATGATAAATACATTTCTTGGTTTGTAGATTGACACAATTAAAACATAAACCGTCTTCCATCTACCTACATACCTAAATTTATAAAATATTTTTCAATAATACGAGTAATTAGTTATTTTGTTATATTTTTTTTCTACCATTTCATTACGGATTGTTTCATTTGTAAAACCCCCTTAACATTAGTTAGTATGCCAAAACATTTCAAATTGCTTCATGATCTAGCTGAAAAGAATACTTATCGCTGTACTTTATTTTTTTTATTTTTTTAATTGTTACCAATATTTTAATAGATATAGTAATTTTTCAAGACACTTCAATTTTTTTTTTGATATCTCAACTTTCACCTAAAAAAGTATGCAATGAAAACTATTTCTTTTTCAGACTCTGGAAATGCATTTGCTCTTCAACTTCACAGTAACAAAAATTTTACCCGTAAAGATGTCTTTACAATTCAAAATAATGTGATGCAAATATCGTGCAACCAATGATTCAATGATTCGCTTGAAATCGAGCAAAACCTAACACTGTCGTCAATGATTCAGAAAATTGAAAATCCATTTTAAAATTGTTAAACTGATCATCAATTCTATAAATGGTTAGGAACAAATGATTATACGGGCAATTTAAAAGAAGTTACTATAAATAATGAAATAGATCGAATGCATCGTCGAGGCGAAATGCAGTAAAATTTCGGATTTTTTTTGAAAAAAAAACCAGCTCTAAATGATTAGGAATGAATTTCAAACAATAATGAGCTAAATTCTCACTTTATTCAAGGTTCGCTTTGGCAAGAAAAAACGAAGTTGCTTAAAGATTCCGGAAAAAATGTCATTCCATATTTTCTTTATATTGACGACGCCGAAATTAACAATCTGCTAGGATCTCATTGTGATCCTATTTCATTCTTGTATTATTCATTTCCTGTTATAGAAAATTGGGATGTTTATGTAGCTGCGTTGTTTAAAGGTAATGAAAAATGTCTAATGGGTTTGATTCAAGAAATTAAATTGCTTGAACAAGATGGTTTAACTTTTACAACGAATCTAATAAGAAACGTTGAAAATTACATTGCTGACGTGGATGTCAATGACATATTATTGATCATCTTAAGCATTACGCAGCATTTGAAATTGACATTTTATCTACACTTTCTGATATAATAGGAATTTTACCAATTACTGCATTTGCAGGACCTCCAATAAGGGATCATTATCAATATCTTCGTCGTCAGCGGCTATTTCATCAATTTCGTCACGTATTTCTTCTTCCGTTAGTACCCTACCATCAAATTTATTTAAACCGACAACAACTCTGTTGCAATCAAACACCATTCTACGTATAAACTCTCTAGCCGTTATTATTCCAGCTGAGAGATGTTGTTGTGCGTCATTCACAATTTAATCATTTTTGCTCCGTCCATTGTAGCCAAGAACTCTTGGGATTTGGTGTTCTCTTCTAATAGGAACTTATCGACGAACTTTTAAAAATTTCCACAATGTGAAATTTTTGTTTTGAGCTGACCGTTGTAATTTTCGACGTAGTTGTTCATTCTAGAATTTGCCTTAAACGCACAAATTGATTCTGCTCCTTCCTTTAAATAGAAAAATGTATGCATTTGTAAATATATAATATTATAGGTGTTGTGGATGGCACGCATGTCGTTAATAAAAAAACAAGCACCAATCGAGTGTGTAGTGTGTGGTACATCATCTGATTGCGTAGCTCAGGCTGGGCGCTTTTTGCAGATTTTGTCTAAAACAAAATTATGTTAAAACTAGGTATAAAATCAATTGGTCACCTTACCTCAGGAGTATCACATTCTTTGACTCTTCCATCTCCACTTATGGTATTAGTTAAATTTAATGGAAAAGTCATATTTTCTAGCGATGTGCCAAAATACTCGATACTATCCTGTACTAAAAGTCTCGAGTAGTCATTTACAATAATACTCGATACATTTGTATTGATTGCACCCGAAGTATTTTCAAGTAGTAAATTAAAATAGCCAGCCATTACTTTACTGCTACTAGTGACAAATGACATCTGACAATACTTTATTACTCACATCTCACCAAATACAATAAATCAGAGGTATACGCTAGCCCATTTGTAGATGACTCTGCTTTGCTATTTTTCATTGAATGTGTTCAATACCTTAAATTTAGGATTAACATTCACATTAACATTAATAAATAAGTAAAAAAATAATTTATTTTTCTTTTACAAATCAATAATAATAATAAATATAACCAAAGATTCAGTGTAGTATCTTCGATTATATATATTAATTTAGCAAATAAATATTTAATTAAAGACGGATGCACCAAATAATATTTGATTGAAAGTTTTCACCGATTCTTGAATTCTTTTAGTGCGATACTTTTTGACTTTTAGCTTAGGCAATAAAATCACATGTTATTAATTTTGATTTGAACAAAAAAAAACCATAAAACCACAAAATTTTCCATGTTGAATTGAAACAACATGGTAAATTTGGTGGTTTTATAAAGTCTGTGGCCGTAAGCGCCACAGTTAAATCTGCTAAAAGAAACCGCATTGCTTTTTATTTACTGGCATAACAAATACTAATTAAGATCAAACATTACTTGGTTTATTTCTTACGCCATACTTCTACCTAATGATTGTCCTTTTAATTCAGCTCGCCGTTTTATTGTTGCTGTTTTTATTGTCGTTAATCTTAATAGATTTTGTTTTGTTTGTTATAATTAAATCTATTGATTTTTATTATAACCATAATATGATTAATAATCAAATATATATAATATGATTAAAAATCAAATAACAGAAAAATAGTTTCTGTAAACTCTTGTGGGGTTTTATCGACCATTGAGGGTTTAATACCGTTTTAAATTTTAGAAGAAGTGGTAAAGATATTATTTACATATTTTATTATTAAATTATCTTGTATTACAATTCAGTGTATTTTTTGTTGCCCTAGTCGAATATCATTTTCTGTTATTTTCACAACTTGTATTAATTTCTGCATCTCTACCTCAGATTTTGTTATTGCCTCATAAGTCTTCTTCTAATACTTTTTATTCCATCGCTTGTTTTAGTCGATGACAATTAGCGATTTATTGGATGTTGATCGATAGAGCAATATTGGTGTTTCGATAGAATCGAACATTAGCTTTTTACAACAAGACATTTTTCATGGATGTCCCAGGAATTTTAACGGATTTTCCCGGGATTTTCCTTGGATTTCCCGGATTTTTCTCCCGAGAAATCTTGTGAAATTCTCAAAATTCCCAGGTAACAAAAAATTTAAAAAAATTACACTATAATCACAATTTTTTATTATTTTTTTGAGATTTTGCATTTGAAACCCAATAATTTTCCGAGATTTCCCTGGATTTCCAGTGATTTTACCGTTTTCCTTGATTTTTTTTGATTTTCTATTTCCCGGAATTTCTCATTACTTTAAGAAATGTGACTGTGCACACATATTAGAGTTGTACAAACATCCTCTGAGATTTAATGAATGTGCTCTGAGATTTAATGAATGTGAACTAAGAATTATAGTGAATAAGTATCTGATGGGTACCACATAGAGATGGCGTTAGTAAATACTCGTTTATGGCAAGTACTATATACTACCACAAAATTGCATACATCCAGGGATATTGGTGGTGTATAGTGCAAATTGACTATATATCACCAAAAGTTGTGATATATAGTGCAATTACACTATACATCACCAGAAATGGTAATGTATAGTGTAATAGCACTATATATCACCACTTTTGGTTTTTATTAACCGCACTCTCTAAGTTTAATGAAATTCATGGTTTTTGCTAGTCTTTTGTATGTTTTTTGCTAGTATTTTGCTTGTTTTTTTGCGAAGCAAATTAATTTTAAATAATGTCACCAACCGTACTGATTTCGGACTCGAGATACTGATTTATTCTCAGATTTATTTACTTATGTTTCATTAATTTTTTTTAATTTGTGCAATGATGCGAATGTTGTATTGAAAGCATGCGATCATCACTTTACACTTGTGCGACTATTGGAGTATGTTAGCAAAGCGTCGTCCAAACTTCATATAGATGTAAATAGATAGAAGATAAATCTCCACACATGATGCCATTATGTAACATGCACAGTTTTTTTGTCTCAGGACAAGCATTTATTCAAACAACTAAAACAAAATTCTGTCGATGTTAGCCCGATTTTAGTGCAGATTGCTGAGTCGGTCTCAGACTAAAAAACTATGTCTTTTCATTATATTTTTAAATTTGAAATCAATAAAACAATTATCATGCATTTTTTGTTATAAATGAAATCTTATATAAAACTGATTAAAAAAGCAAAATCAAAAGTTCTCATCATTTCGCCTTGTTGGGTCCTACACACTCAGATATAAAATGATCTAGCAAACGCGAACTTCTTTTCTATGCGCTTTCGCGTTTGACAGTTCCTGATATTTGCGCGTGATATTTGTAAAAAATGGTTGTTTTGATGCAGGCAAGCTCCAAGCGCAATAAATAGTAGAATTATCCAAAAATACTAATATGCCATTGTATTGTAAATGCTAGTAAATCATTGAAAATAACTGCGTACATCGTCGTAGTCCTCCATTGGTCATTCTTCTGATCCATCCTTATTAAGAGGTGCACTGCAAGCATGTCGACAAAAGTGCACAGTTCCGTGATTGTTTTGGATTCCTCCGATGATGAGGTTAGTTAATATTATATATATATATATATATATATAGTTTGATGTTTCTACATGTATGTGTTTTTATGTTTGTGTGCGTGTTTTGTGTTATTGTTGATCTATGAAATAAATATAGTTTATTTAAAGGGATGCTTGTAAGAGCGTATATTGCGTAATCGTGTTTTGTGTTGGATTAGTAATTAGGCCACACGACATTCAATGTGCTGACAAGACTTTTATTTTCTTCAAAAATCAAAGTGTGTGCTGTGTAGTATTAGAAAATGCGCGCACGTAGTGTCAGATTACGTACAGTGAAGTTCACTGATATGTTTACATTTTGAGTCTAACACATTTTTCCCTGCTCTTTTAGGAATCTAAAAAATCATCTAAACGGAAGGTTATAAGAAAACGCGTTAAACCAACAGTTATTGAAATAAATGACTTTGTAAATTTGGGCAATACAGTCAAAACAGCTGCCGAAACAAAAAAACGCGTCCAACCAACCATTATTGAAATACATGACTCTTTAGAGCTAGGGGATACTGTTCATTTGAACAGTTCATCATCTTCAACGGGATCTGTGGAAGCCACACGGGTCAGACTTAGTGCAGAATCGGATAAGAGCTTATCGAGTAGGTCACGCTTAAGTGACAAAATCGATTCGGGAGAGCTTTCATTCGTTGCTTTGAATCCGCAGTCAAATGCGCTGAAGCGAAAGTCGTCGGATGATTCTGCTTCACCCACGCGAAGTCCGAAAACTATTCGACGCATACAGCCGACGCAAATATCATCAGTCACACGAGCAAGACCGTTGAAAAACGAAAATGTGGATCAAGATGAATTCCCGGACAATGCTGATGCAGCTGTGTCAGAAAACGATTCTCAAAGTATCGGCGATGACGAAGAGAAACCCGATGAAGAAAAAACACCGATTAATTCTTCGTTTGCTTTGCTATTAGAGGCTTGTCGTAAGGCAGATCCGTCTGCCGACATGGAATTGTTGATCAATAAAAAGCTTATTAGATACTACGAAACCGTTCATCCTGATTTCGTGAATTCGAAGAGTTTTGGTAAGACAGCTGTTGCCGTTGCCGAAGATATAAGTGCAAATCCATCATTGGTTTACCTAAAGATTACCGGAATTCTTGATGAGTTAAATATTCGACGCAAGAGCGGACAAACGGTAATGTCCAACGAAGATGTGACTAGTACTGGGTCAGCCCGCAAAGACTATCAAATCAAGCGATTAAATCATGCGTTATATGTGCTCAAGAAGAAGATCGCTAAACTTGATGCAGCCGAAGTGGATTTAAACGACGATGATAACTCCAATTATTTGCTAGTAGAGCGTTACAAAAAGCGAGCCTGTGAAATTTACGAAAAAATATGTGATATTACTGGCGAAAGTAAGCATGCACATCGTTTAGTCAGTAAGCCAATCTCGTTCACAGGTACATGTTATCCCGAGTTCAATAAAACCATTCAGACATTTGTAAATCGCACTAAAACGTTCCCGGACCTATTTGATGTGTTGCGTTGCTTGGAGCACTGCAATCAACAATACGAATTTAGGCTGAGCAAGGAAGAGGTCAAGCGCATTGGTTAGTATTATGCTAAATATTCTTATTCTATATTAAAAATAACACAATTTTATATTTTAGCTCAGGATGCATTTATCAAAATTGGAAAATCATTACAGAAGCGTCGTAAAACGGACCTTTACGAAACTGTTTCGTATTTCTCAGGCACTGAACGTGATCCGGCCATGGAAGATAAAGCGTTGCAGATGAAGCTAAATGAAAACCAGAAATATCATTTAAGGATAAACGAGCTGATTGATCAGTATGTTGGCCATAGTATTTTTTTATTCATATTTCATCAATTTTTTTATAATTGTAGGTACGCTGCTCAGCAGGACAAGACAGCGGCACATACAAAACTCGAAAGAGACGAATCAAAGGCAGCTCTTCAACTCGATTTCGACAAAGAGAATAGCTCTAAGAATAGTTCAAATCTTGAACCAGATGTTGCGCCCGTTGAAGATGTCGATGACGATGAAGACGAAGATGAAGACAGTGATGATACATCGATCGTGAGTCTAACAGAACTACCCACAACAGAAACCGTTTATCCTGAAGACGATGATGAAATTGTTATATCTGACGACGAAGAGCTGACGCTCAGCTAGGCTACCCAAGCTAATATAATCTAGATTTATTTTGAAATCATTGTTTTTATTATTTTATGTTACCTATAAAGGTTACATAATACCACTAAAAAAATATGTGAATTAACAATTAACAATTACGATATACACACATTAAATTGATAAATAATTTTGAATAATGATTTTAGTTATGTCAAATGTGGTGTCACTGAGTTTTTCTACAATGTCAAAATGATCCCTCTGTTGTACAATAATTAAATAGGATCGTAGAGTTGTTAAGTTTAACTTTTCTGATAATTGATGAGATTGTGCAATAAAAGTGGGACTATCGTGTTCGCCGACAAATATGTTGACTTGTGTTTTTGCTAGTCTGCTGGTGGACCAGCGATTGTATTCGAAGAACTGTGGCGAAAGCTTACGAACATTGTCATTGGTGATTGTAAGTAGGTTGTCACTGTTGACTTTGGTGTTGCGAAGATCCGTTAGATCGTATACTCCGGAAATGAGGTACACATGGTGAATTAGTTCGATAGGGATTTCATCGTTTTTTGGTCTATTAACGAGTTCGTTTAACATGCATATTACCAAATGAGCTCCAGCTGAATGACCCGCGAAGCTGATGTGTCTACAAAAATAAATAATTTAAAATTATTGCAATCAATTTATTAAATGGGGGTAAGGATAAATGGATAATTTTATTCAAATAATTTAACAAGTTGAATTTAACACAGACTAATAAAAAACCATGTAAAAGTGATAGTTGTTCGACGAACCATCAGCCACATATCGAAATAAATAACACTATTTGATTACTCCTTAACAAAAAGCAGCTCATTTATTCCAAAATATCTTGTCCAGATGTCATTTTTAAAATGTACCTTGTTTTTCTTTTATCAGCCAATTGTAAAATAAATATTGCTGCCCTAATGATCTGTTGGACCAGCTTCTCTAATGAAATTATTGGACATAGGTCGTATTCCAATACAGCAACAGCGTAGCCGGTCTGGCAAAGGGGCAAAACACCATAGGCGGATTGGGATTTGTTAAGAGCTTGCCAGTAACCTCCGTGAATGTAAACGAATATTGGAACGTCTTTTTGTAAACGAGGTTAAATATTGAAAAACAATTCGAATTTATTCATATATTACCTTTTGGAGATCCTTCGCTAGAGTAGAGATCCAACGACTCATTTGGCCCTATCCCGTACGTAATAGTCTCGTGTGGTATTAGCTCTCTGGCTTTGGCACTTTCTTTGGAAATTTTATAATAATTTCTCTTGAAAATATAAACATTTTAATTTTACCTCTTTCTGCAAACTTAACGTGGTGTTTGAGCACTTCTGAACCGCTGCAGAACCGCTTGGACCACACACTTGGAGCGTATTCTAACTCTAATTTGGATTCCATTCTTTTCAGTCAAGAGTAAATTTTGAAATGAACTCATATCGTTTTTATTCTTATGTCTACGAGTATAATATTATGTGTGAAGCATTTCAAGTGCTTCAACAGTGTCGTTGATTATGAAAGGGGCCTAAGTCAACATTTCTTTGGTATAAACGTGTATGTGCAACGCTAAAAAAATAATAAAATCAAGTGACTTAGACCAATTTAATAATTGCCGGCACAATCGCATATGTATTTATTATAACGTATAAGATTACAGTTTATCTCTCTTGGGATTATTAGGACAATCATACTCATTCATACTGTATTAATCTGCAGACGAGTATATATATATATATATATGCAACAATAATATAATACGATACGCACCACACTTCTACTTATATTCCTTCAGTTATCCCGTAGCAGCCATCTGCGATGTTGTGCATTATTTTGGAGATTTTCTGACGTTAATTCACTTAAGATTTAGTAACAGGACAGTTGTCACTTACCGTCAATTTCGGTATATTTTCCTAACGTATTTGACTATGGAGCTTCACACACCGTACTTCCTTCGCACCTTAATAATACATATAATAAAAAGGAAAAACTACACACAACTCTAAAACTTAAAGTCGAAAAGATATAGCATAATTATTTATTTATTAACAAACAACTTTACAGTTTACCTAACGGTATAGCCGCACAGGAGAAAACCACTGTTTCCACTCATATTAACGTCTGGATGAGTTCGATTTGGCAGAACCTGATAAATGCGTAACCAATTGGAAGTAAGCTTTAAATTGGTTACCTCTGACGATGCCTTTAGTTCCATGTACAGTTCCATTAAAATTTCACGAGACAAACTGAAGACAACAATTGGACGACTAGGCTTCACAAACGGCAACAGCGCTCGAAGTATTGAAGTCGGATGTTCCTTGGCCACAATAACCAATCCGTCCATGTGTTGCCGCAAAATGGCACAGGCACGTTCGTTTTCAAACTGCCACTGTTGCTTGGGCGGCGTTGTTAAATCCGCAGAAACAATTTCCGGCTTAAGAGGTGGTGAAACCGTAGAAGATTCATTTTCGTATTTGTTGGGTGTGTCGTTCTCGTCATTTTTAAGAACTTTTTGTGGTGGACTCTCTATTTGTTCAGCCTCAACCTCGTCCATTTTTCTCTTCGTTCCGGAACTACTGCCTACCACGTTAACGGTTTCGTTTGTCTGGTATACCTGACGCAAAATCGAGTATAAATTTACTGATGTACACCTGTCTAGTTGCTCCTTGGGTAAGTTCAATGCAAGCAAAGCTTGCTTCTGTGCCACATTGCCAGGATGCATGTGAATCAATTGGGCATCGGTTCCAGCTCCGATGGAGTTCAACATAGCAGCCGGAACTAGACCATTCGTACCAGATTCATACAATAGATAATTTCCGGTACCGCAGACACCAGAATACGAAATAACCTGCGAAAGCGAGTCCATGCGAAGTCCGCAAATCTTATCAGCGCACTGACGGTACATGACGTCAGCGATCATCCGTAAATTTGGTCGTTGAATTTGTACAAACTCAAAGTACTTTTTCTCTTTTTTCTTTAAGTACTTTTCCTGCGAGTAACCAGTTTTTGATGCAAACGTTTTAGAGTTTTCTACGATTTGACTGACAATCTCCGATGAGCTTCGGCACTCTTCGCGCAACTTCTCAATCTCCTCTGGTGTGAGTGTTTGTGATTCTCCATCGTCAATGATGTTTCGATTGTCGACACCACTCTGGCGTGCGCTCAAAATTTTGGACATACTGCTGACGTCCGTACACGGTTGCAAGGTGTTCACGCGTTTGCCACGACCGCCTTCTTTAGGTGCCATCTTAAAGGTAGTCGCGAACGGTTGTCCATTAATGTTCCGCAGTTCAATTAGGTCCTTGCCCAGCATTGCCGTGGACTCGAGTGCAGTAAACTTGTGCAGTTTTGTATATTTCTGGCGTTGTATTATGACGTAGTCTCCGATATTGATTTTGTCCAGTGATTCCATGGTGGCGAGAATTTTTAGGACTATAATACAGAAAAAAATATTTACTCTCGGTCCTACGGGCGAAAATCGGTAGAAAAGAAGTTGTTGCCTTTTGTATTCTGGAATTATGATAACTTAAATTTTGACAACACAAGCACACGTGCATTTGACATTTACAATCTAAAAATGAATACGTTCAATGGTAATGTTTATGTCGCCCTAATACTTGCTGGGTTTTGTGACCACGGAGCATTGAAGTATAAACTTCTATGCCACGGAGTAATTAAAATTGAACAAATAATGAGTAGAGAATTTTTGACGTTTTAAAGTCTAAACAATTTTTTTGAAGTTTTAACTTTTTGGATTTTACATGCTTTGGACTACATGCTTTTTGGACCTTTTTTTTAATGATAATAATAATTTATTTCAGATAGTATTACAGTAACATGTTTATGTTTTAAGTTTGTATACATACGAGTTAATTACAAACGAGATTACAAACGTATAAAGGCATTTTAAGCTAGTAACTTATATCTAAGTATATTATTATAATAAGTATAATATTATGGTACAAGGAAAGTAAATGAATTAATTTATTGGTACGTTATTTTAAAGATCTAACACATATAAATACTGATCTTTATATAAATAGTATCAAGTAATTTTACTTTTGTAATAAAAATACTAATAATAATACTACAAATTAAATCTAAAAATGTAAGTCTTAAATCTATATAAACATTTATCAATTATCATCACACATTCACACATTTCAAGAATAATATTTTACCACGGAGTATAATATATATATATATACTATTTACTCCGTGTATTTTACACATATTCACTTTGACGGTTTTTGATTTTAAAATATTGAATGTTACGTGCGTGCGTTTTAGGTTTTAGATTTTTTAGAAATTTTAAAACATTTTTAAATACGATTTTCTCTTATGAAAACTGGTTTCATTTAAAAAAATATAGTATAGAGAGAATATGTATATTTTTTGGCAATGGTCTACGGCCATAAAAACTAACGGGCTGTATAGATTTGAGACTAAAAAAATATGGCATAATTTTCCCCCTCCCCCATTTATACAAATTGTACAAAAAAGAGGCTTTTCCTGATATCTCTTAAATAATAGGTCCGATACATACCCTCCCATTTTATTTTTATATTAGAGATATTTTAAATACTTTTAATTTGATACCCAACACATTTACCACACTTGGATTGGTGGTTGGGGGTTAAAGTTTGTATGAAACTTTTTTGTTTTAAGGTTTAAAAAAAAGCTTTCGATTAAATGATTTAAATAAAAAAATAACTGCAATTTTTTTTTTACAATATATTTTATATATATATATATGTATAACTCCAAAAACAAACTACTTTCTACTCAATTCAAAACTTAAAAAACACCGTTATATAGGTAAAATAACCAAAATCACGTCAACTCTATCCAAAATCCAAAAAACACCTAAATAACTCCTCCAAAAATAACCAAAAACACGTCTACTCTCTAAAATTCATCTAAATTGTAATGTAATATTTGTTACATATTACATGCAAAAGCCTATATGAATGATAATTTGTCTCAGGTGGTAGACATCCAGATGAATTGGAGGGCTTCTAACTTTGTTGGGTTAGCACGGTAAGACATTTTAGCTTAAATATATCAACCCTAAAAAATGGAGGTTTTTGGATATTAGGATCGTACCCTAGGATCAACCCCTTTTTAAGCCATTATACATTAAAATGTGGCAAAAAAGCTAAAAGATAAAAAAGAACCGGACGAAGCTACTATATTTGCGGTATTGTTACAGTTGCGTTACAATGGGGAGAAACCGTTATTTACGTTCGTAATATATGGACGGCCGCAAACTTGAATTCGAAACCAACCCGTAAAAATCTTAACAAAAACACCAAACATATGTATATATATTCAAAATTATATAAAATATTTAATAATATATTACTTTGGAATATATTTTTTCAGCCTTAAACTAGTTGTCGGACGAATAACTCGTTTACGCTCCTCACGGTGGTTGCGGAGCTGCGATTCACGTTGTCGATCATCTTTTGTAACTGGTTTTGTGCTGAAGCTCATTTGCCGGTTTCCCATTCCGCCTACTGTTGTATAAATAGGTCCCACCTCCTGAGATACGCGATCTGCTAGACTTGATCTAAAAAAAAACGTTATGTTTGTACTTCTTTAGACTTAAAACTTTCAATTTAAATTACTTGTCGACTCTATTGCGCACGCTCTTAACGCGGAACTCATTTGTGGCAACTTCAATCATTTTCGGTGCTGGATCTGCAACGTTTGCTTTTTCGTCATCTTCTTCCATTGCTTCCGCACGTTCAGACCGAACCTTTTCTTTTCGAATCTGTTTATACTGCTTCTTAACATCCTTTGCCCATTCACGATCATCGTCGTCATCCGAACTGTCCTCACGCTCTGAGAACAGATCATCATCGGAACTCTTGGCACCGTCCTCGTTCGTGATATCATCCAACTGTGCCTTCATGGCCTGTCGCTTGAGCTCCTTCACCTTTGTCTTGTCCAGACGACTCAACACAGGTGTAAGCATCTTATACTCATCAGCATTCTTGTCAATTTCGAATTCTGGATTCTCAAACATGGCAGCAAAACGATTGTCATCTAGCAGATTGGTGCCCTTCTTCTTTTTAGAATCCTTCTGATCCATAACCTTAAGTGCCATTTCTTGATTAACCTTCGGCAGGTTAGATTTAATTTGTAATCTATTTGGACGAGCATCTTCGATTTTCTGACGAATCTTATCTTTTCGGAATTTATCAAATGCGAATGGCTCTACCACAGACATAGCTTTGTTGTACAGACGAATGTCTACAAAGAAACCATGCATGTAGGCACGAAGTAGATTTGTGCCTTCCAGATGCTCCAGACCGAGGGCTTCCAGTTCTTGTTTTGTAATGAACTTATAGTCATCGTAGATATTTTGCACATTCTCTGATTCAATTTCTTCGGTGAGATTGTCGAGGAAAGCACACCATCTGGGTGCTGGACCAAGACTCGGAATGTAGTATGTCAACATTTTTGAGTCTTGCTGTGCGAAGAACATCATTCCGGTGTCGGGTATTGTGCAGAAGTCATTGAATCGAGAGTCTGACTCAATGTAAGCTGTTTGTTTTCCGCTTGTCTCGTCCCAGATCTTCAAAATAGCACCGTCCAGCGAGTACACAGCATTCTGTGATGGATTAAAGGCCATTCGTTTGATCGGAAGCTTGTTCATATGATCCTTGACAATAAGCGGTTCATTGGAGCGTATATCGTATATCAAAACCTGTCCGGAAGCTGTACCGACACCCATTTGTAAACCGTTCTTGAATTTAATTGACGTAATGGCAGGAAATATGTTAAGATTTTTAATTTTCATAGCCACGTCTAGGGTGGAGCATCGTTTCTTGTCACGTGGATCCCACGCTTCGACAGTACCTTCCTGTGTTCCAACACAGAGTAAATGGTGTTCGGGATTCACGTCGCACGTATTCACACAGTGCTTAGTGTCTGTCTGGAATGGCTGCAAAAATTGGCCACGCTCTAAGTTCAGTCGGTACACATCCGCTGAGGCTCCAACCACAAACAGATCACACGTTGGCATGTGATAGCTCATGTCGTATCCGAATCGGGGAATACGAAGCCTATAGTGGCGCCCGTGAGCAGCATGGAACTCTATGAATCGATCGGACGTTAGGAACACCATTTTGCTGTAGTCATCACTAAGAATCTCATTGCATACGACCTCAGAATCAAAACATCGCTCGAATTTCAACGAAAGATTATTAACTTCGTAGCATTTGACGCGCGGCTTGTATGTTCCGGTGGCCAAGATGAATTGATTGTCCGGTGACATACGAATTGTGCCACACTCATCAGGCATGTCAAAGTCCTGGATGAGCTCGATACGTTTACGCAAGTCTACATTTTGCTTAAGTAATTTGCGTCGCTTTTCTTCGGTCAACCACTAAAACAGAATTAAATAAAATGTTAATATTGGTGGTATCATAATAAAGTATTAGAATAAACATTTAACTAACGCTAGGCAATGATTTTCCGGCACTCAAATTGTATATCTTCACATCGTTTACGTCGGTCATAAACATTGTGTGGCTTTTTTGTATTTAAACTTTGCGGCACACAATAAATAACATAGTTTTAAACTTAAAATATCGGTAAAACAACCAAAACCAAGAGAAATTTTATTTGCAACAAAACACACGTGCGTTTGTGATCGTCGTCTTCGTTTTGACGTGTGAGAAGGAGAGAAGAACTGACAGTTGACAATTGACATATTCACCTTGACCACATGAAGTGAAGTTATATGCGAATGCGATCTTTATTTAAAAGTTTCTTGTAAAAGAAAGCTTATAAGTTTGTTTATAGTTTTAAACGCAGGCTGGCGCAAAAGTAGTTGAAAATTATTAAAAAAATAAATTGACATAAATAACATTATTTAACAAATTCAATTATATTTACATTGTGTCCATGCCCATTTCAAAGTGTTATTTTTCTCTCCAGGAACAGTATACGATATATTTTGGTTTTATGTATGAGTTGTAAAGAATATCGATATACTCTGTTTCAGTAAAGATACGGACTCCATGTTTACGTACGCGTATACGTTCACGTAAACGAAATTTGTGGTACATTTTAAGGCTTTAGTAACGAAGAACTTTTACAGCCTTATGGGGTGGAGGCCATACTACCCTTAAAGAAGGGTCCACCCACACCACAAAACCTTTAAAATAGCTGTCGGTCACCTACCCCTTTATAGGGGGCAGGCTTAAAGATTTAAAAAAAGTCAATAGCATCCCTACTTATGTGCTGGTCTTAGTTTTAAAATTGTCCTTATACATTTTCAAATAATATGAAAGACTGCAAAGAAACCGCACGCAGTCTAAAAATAAATTCGGTTCATGAAGCACGCATTGCTGTGGGAAGACACCTCCATCCCATAAGGGTGATAAAACCCCTAAGTAGGGGTTAGGATTAAATCAAAAAAGAGATTAGGTAAACAAAAATTTCCTTTTTATTTTTAGTTTACCTAATCTCTTTCCGAGAATATTTTTTTTAAAAAATGTTGAAATATAGGCAATTTTAATGTTTTTGACGTAAGGGGTGTCAAGACATCTGTTTTAAGAGGAATGGACTGTATATTCACATTTATTTTTTACAAAAATGAATTTCGCGCGTTCACGGTAATATCTACATTAAATGATTTTAAATAGTGGTTATACTGCGCAGACGAATTGCGCAGTGTCCGTTATGTTGTTCGTACCAAGTGTGTGTGTATTTGTTTATTTGTTTGTGTCTGATTCGTATATTCATGTAGAGGTGTAAGCCGGTTTGCAATCTTGAACATTCCGCCCACTAAAATGTGGTAGCTGGAATATTTACATAAAACAATTTACATAAAACCAATTTACATAAAACAGTTTACATAATAACCAATTTACATAATAACAATTTACATAAAAACAATTTACATAAAATACAATTCACATAAAACAATTTACATAAAAACAATTTACATAAAATACAATTCACATAAAACAATTTACATAAAACAATTTATATAAAAAAAATTAAATTGTAATAAAAATAATAAAAAAAAAATTATTTGGAAAAAATTGGTGAACAACTTTTAGGGCCGTGGGGGTAAGTTACCCTACTACCCTTAACGGGGAATTCCTCTAGGATGAAAGTTCGTTTCTAAGGTCCTGAGGATGAACCCTTACCAAAAATATATGACTTCCTTACTGAATATTCCCATCAGGTTATTTGGCTTATGGATGGTGGGATCAACGACATCAACTGAATATTGGAGTGGCGACATCTACCGATGGGTCACCACATCCCCGATTTCACCACAGGTGGGACTTTCACAATATACGCAGCCAAGTTACTCCTAATGGTAATGATGTTCGGAGGTTAACCAAGCGGGATCATTCGATCACACAACACACACACTGAGTAGAGAAATAGTAAAAAAATAGTAAAAGCTACTTATAGCATTACAGATATTTATAGACATAAAAACTTAGTGAAAATATAATGTATTATAGAAAGCGGTATGTAATAATAATCGTCATTGTAATATTATACTCGTTAAATATGGAATTATTTAAATATATACAGGCATTATAAGGCCACTTCACGGATCACGTGAAACCACGTGTTAATATCAAAGACGGTGTTTTATTTTCATCGGCAATCATGCACAGTGCTCACAGGGCGAAGTATCTCTCTCGAGGAACGAATGCTACAAAAAAATAACTTTATACAAAATTATATTGCTGGTACTCCTGAAATCACAAATTAAATGCTTGACAAAAATTATAAATAATTCGATGTCATTACAACAACTATTGGATGCACAGACTTCAGTCCATAAAATGCAACAACGATGTATTTAAACATATAAACTCAAGCTGTTACAGATCTTGAAAAAAACCGTTTTAATAGGCGCTTACATTGCGAATATACATAAACAAAACCTCAAACTCAGTTGTCCTAACTTTACAAACAAATTAAATTCGAAACCATAATTTTGATGATAGACAAACTCAGATAATTAAATTAAATGAGAATTGTACTGCAGATATGTTTTGCAACATCCGTCCATCATAGTATTTGAAACCGTCCACAACTCTCAGTATTAAATAAAAAAAATCGTAAAAATAAAAAATCGTTGGTTCACGACCGTCTGCCATCTTTGTCATTTGCTACTTTTCTCACCATATTGTTCAACCATTGTTTAAATATTAGCTATTTCCCTTCGTCATGGAAAAAAGCAATAGTAATTCCCATTCCAAAACCATACAAACATCCCACTGATAAATGTAGTTACCTCCTATCTACTAATAGTAAACTTTTTGAATGTTTATTGCATGAACAAATAATCAAATTGGCTTCTGTCAATCACACTCACATATCAACCACTTCTAATATTGTTCTCGGACGCAACTGCAGCCAATAACAATAAAACACTAACTATCATTTGCTGCCTTGAGTGTGAAAAGGCATTTGATACAGTTTGGAAAGAAGGTCTATTTTATAAGCTATCCATGTTTTTTTAAGATTCCAGATGTCGGCATGAAATATACCCCAAAACATTTTCCGTATACAACAACAATCATGTGCTGCGCAAGTGCAGCACTCTTCTTTTATTTAACAAAAACACAAGAGAAGAAGAGAGAAAAGAGATTTTGGGAGATTTTTACAAGGTA
>JAAAKO020093151.1:0-22114 GCA_010015015.2 Bolitophila cinerea
CATAAAAATGAGTTATAATATATATATATATATATATATATGTAAAAAATGTTTTACTTGTATAATTCAAACTATATTTAGTTCACTAGAATATATATATGTATAGGATAGAAGCCGTGAGTATGAGACACCATTGTCAAGGAAATTCCGCTCTGGTGATCTTTTTATGCTACTAATTTACTTGTTTGGATAAGTTTTTAACGTTGAACCACTCTTCCCCTTAAAATGTTTTTTTATGATGGAAAATTCATAATAATATTGTTTCTCTTATAAGGAATTTTCCATCATAAAAAGAAACAACCCTTTTTTAAAAGTAAACGAGCTATTATCACAATAACTAATTGAAATTTTAGCCAAATAGCTTGGTAAAATGTACAATTTAAAGATATTTCTAAAATTCTAAGAAAAAAATTGCAAAATGCTTCATTGAATAATAATGTATTATTTATGTTTTTTGGGATAGATTTATTATTTAAATAATAGACTTACAATTACTAGATAGTAAGTAGAGCCTGGAATTTCTGCATAAATATGCAACATAAAATACACTAAAAAATGTAAAAATATGCACTAAAAATAAAAATATGCACTAAAAAATAGAAAATATGCAAATATTTTTTTTTATTTAATGTGAACAAAAAGTAGTAATTATAGAAACAATAAAAATTTATTGTAATTGAATTATATTTCAAATATTATACATTATTTTTTGGTTATAAAAAAATCGTGCCTTATAAAAAAATATGGTACCAAAAATATTTTTTTTTGTTACCATAAAAAAATATTTATGACCGTTCATTATTAATACAGTAATGTTTGTTACAGTAAATAAATTATTAAGCAAAAAAATTGCATTTTCGTATGTGAACATGTTTTTGGGCACTTTTTTGATTTATGTATTATTTGGTTATACTTTTTTGGGCACAAAAAAACATTTTTTGGTGTAATTTTTTTGGGCACAATTTTTTATGTGGGACAATATTGTCTTTTTTGAACCATTTTGTTTGAATATAATAAATCCAAGTGATCTCGGTAAAATTACAATTAAAATTGATTTTATTATTATTATAAAAATAAGAAATTTAATAAAATGTAGTTAAATTAGGCAAATATCTTGAAAATACATATGCGCTAAAATATACAAAAATGCTCTAATCTAAAAATATGCATTTAAAATCCTAAAATATGAAAAATAGGCAAAAACAAGTGTGTCTCATTTAATTGGAAATTCGATCTAATATATTTTAGTTCCCTTAAAGGCATCTTTTATAAATGTACACATACAAACATGTATATATTACATTTCATCCTGGTACTAATAATAAGTAAATCTGATAATTTCTGTACAGAATATGCTCGCAAATTAAAAATTTGCAAAAATATGCTTCTAAAAGGCCAAAATATACAAAAATGTTCATTTATGAGTAAAATATGCAAAACTATGCACTAAGAAGTATGGCTTAAAAGAACCAGATTAACTCAAAACAAATTTGTATCTAGATTATATTTTAATATGATGTCACAGAAAAAACATGCATTAAATATTGTTGGTTGCCCTGATTATTAGATATTTTGAAAAAAAGTAATATATTTTTTTAATTTTATTGTTTTTAATGATAAGATAATTTGCGTATTAAAAAAATATTTTTTTTAACTAAAAAGGTTTTCTAAGAAAACTAGAGAGGAATTTCCAAAACACAAAAGTGTCTCATATATACTACATTAATATTTTGCTAAACATAAAATAGTTTTAATAGTTGCGTATACGCAAATGTGTAAAAAAGGTTTTGCTCCGGAAATAATTTAGAATAATCCTGAATTTTTTTTAATATTTTCTTTTACATCAAGCTGTGTTTCAAATTTCAATTCATTAGGACTTAAGGTTTGGGCCCTGATAGAATAGATGACGGACGGACGGACAACACGAGAATATAAGTCTTCTCATATTAGTTGCGCTGCACAATGGTTGAAATAACAATGCAGCCGCTCAAAAAGTACAAAAAATTTGTATTATATTTAGTAAAAGTAATAACTTTAAATAATAGCTGTATAATTGACTAACTAATAACAAATAAAAAAGTTTATTTTTTTGCACATGCGACGCGTACTAGCAAGCGAAACTAACTGCATTTGAGTCAGTCGAAGTCCAAACTTTAGAGACTGCCCTTCATAACATCTTCACTGAAAATATTTTTTGTTACTATCGAGATGGTATATATGGGAATATATTATAATTCTACGTATATACATTTTTTTTATTTTACACAGTTATGCTGAGTTCACACCTGCGGCATATAGCATATAAAATGCGACAAACGGCATATGTTGTGTTCACACTACACACAAATATTCGGCACATAATGTGCGGCATATAATATGCCGCGGTTTGGCATATAATTTTGCCACAGTCTTGTGTGAACACTCATGCATGGCATATAACAAATAATATCTACCACCATGATGAAAAATATATGCCAAACTTGCTGCCATCTTTGGCATATATATGCCGCGCTAGTGTGAACCATTTATGTGCCTATTTGACACATTTGCCATCAATTTTGACGCTCAACCAACATGTTGGTTGATTTTTTTTATATGCCACACATACCTCTTCTTTCTCTGTCGGTTTATGTGTCGATAAAAACATAAATTTGAATATTAAATGAAATATTAGTGTTTTCAATGAATGAATGAAAAAAAAGTTACACAATTTTAAAATCTTTTGTAAAAACCGTTCTACTTTTGTATGAAGTATCCCTGATGAGTACACATCAAAATGGCGACAACAATATGTATGCCATACAACTGTGAACTATCAACAAACAAGTCGGCAAACATGCGGCAAAAAAATTGCGGCATAGGTTATTGTGGCATAGATTCTGTTGGGACAAATACCTAAATATGCGGCACATGTTTCTTTTAGTGTGAACAGGTGTCAAAGATTTCTAACTTGCGGCATATTTTGCTGTAGTGTGGCACATGATATATGCCGCAGGTGTGAATTTAGTGTAGAAAATATTTTGCAAATTCGAATTTCTCGACCTTTTTTTAAGCTCTGTTTATTGGATCAGAAATAACAAGATTGGTCTGGATTAGTCCTATGTTTGTATGTATTATCTATATACACTAAACATGTGTCTTTTCTAGGTAATAGCTGCCCGATTTTATCCGTTATTTTATGTAACTATTTTTAAAAAACAGGATGAAGAGTAACAATAGTTTTCTTTTATACTAACTCTTATATATTTTTTTGTGATTTGATTAAAAATAATTTTTAATGTCGAATGTGTAATATTTAACATATCCTTTTTTTATGTAAAAAAATATTGAATATTGATAATTATTCAAATATTTTTATAAATTCAGATTCAATATTCAATATCAATATAATAAAAAGTAAAAACGTACTAATTTTGTTAATAAAGTTCTTTTATTTAAAGACACTTGATTTAAGTTCATAATACATATGTATTTTGGATAATTAGTATAATTAATAAATAATATAAAATACAAAATTTCAACCACTGTGTGCTAGTATAGAAGCCTAAAATGGTAATAATGTTTGAAGATTTCGTAAAACATTGTTTTCCGTTAATGCCTAGTGATTATGTAAATATTATGTCATGTATTGAGTTATTGTTTATTTTAATTATTATTGCTATATTACATTATTTATGACTGTAAATTCTAAATAAATTTGTATAAATCAAATATATTTATTTTCAAAATAATAAATTTTCTATAAATTACCATATAAATTAAATTGATAAAATCGAAACATAAAACAATTCATATCTAAACCTCATTTTAATGAAAATGAAAATTATAATTTGCATAGAGATTCACGTATTCCCTTTGCTAAATTTGCTCATGCAATTTAAATCTTTTTCTTTAAAGCAAAATAGCTAATAAATACGAAGGGAGCTCAATTGAAAAAAATATACCTATACAATACACACAATTGCGACGGTTTGCATTCTCTGCATTTTGTTCTCTCGTTCTCTTGCGAATATTTTAAGTCTCTCCAATTTAAACACAGTTATATTTATATATTTGTACGTGTGTATGAGAATGTATGTATGTACATGTATACAAAATACGAATATACCTATATAAAGTAAGTATAAATACGTATATAAATATAAATTAATATATTAATAGTAATTGTAAACATTTCGGACAGACAGCGATGCATTTAATTAGAGGGAATTCCAAATGAATATTATAATTGAGTCAAACAGGCGTCATATTAAAAGCTTTACTTTAACACCCGAATAATATACCAAAAGAAATTTGAAGTAACAAAACAAAACGGTACAAATTAGTATGTGCTCATAAAACATAATAACATACAATTTATTAATAATGGTTTTTTTATGTTGAAGACAACACCGCACACCGACACCACTCGTGTGGTCATTGATACCTCAGCCATTACAACAATATATTATGATTTAAATGCGGGTATCCATTACAAACGTATACCCATGCTCATGCTCATGCTCTCAAGCACACGCAGCACACGCACACCAACAACCAAAGCGTAAACGCACACAAAACCACTAAATTGATTTTCTCGATCTTTATAATTGTGTATGTGTGAGTTGCGTATATATATATATATTGTAAATATATATTTACAAAAAACAGTCGCCGAGATATTATTCCATATATACCTATTATTATACTATATAATAATATGGTATGAATGTATAATGCAAGAATGGTACAAAACAAACGTTTCAGTATATATATATATATATATATACCTTGTATGTGTACAATGTTTATTATATAGCATACTTATTACCTCCGAAGCCGAACCGAGACTCCATCCTCCATCGTTTCACGCTGAGGCTGAAGATTCGATGTGAAGGCGCAAAGGCGCACGGCGCAGGTATTGTATAGCGTATAGGTGCGTTTGTGTGCGTGTCGTAACTGTGTGAGTGCGAACGTGTGCGACTGTACGTTTGGGTGTGTGTGTGTATTTGTTTTGTACGTAGACTTTAGGTTTAGAGTAGAGTGTAGACGTGTAGAGTGTAGATGCAGACATTCCATACCTCTGAAAATTATAACAAAGATAATATAAAATGTTTCGCATCATCTCATCGATCGATCCCAAAATTTTGAGAGCGAAAACATATACATGCGCGTAAACGAATGAATGGAAAAGATGCATTGCGATGGATGCTGTGAGCACAGCGAGTACTGCGAGTACAGAAGTACAGAGTGTGTGTACTCGCAATGCAAACTCGGCTTATATTTTAATGGTGGTGGGATGGTATAGCGTGTATATGTATATATATATATATATATATATTTCGGCGGTACTCGATGACTCGTTGTCGAGTTGTGGTTGTACGTTGTACCATGTTTTTGAGATTGAGAGTATGTGCTTGTTTTTGCGTACACATAGAGAAAGAAGTACGCTCGGCTCGTGCTCTTGTCATTTAAATTCACAACAGTAGCGGTCATAAACAATTAGTACAAAATTTAAATTGGGTAAAATGATTATATCGTTAATTGTGACATCAACAGTCGAAATCAGTACATTATTTATTTATTATTTATAAACAAAATTCATTAATGACTAATAATAAGCTCAAATAATATGGTATTGTGTTGGGCATCACCTACTCCAAGAGCTTCTTTTAGCGTTTTCGTTATTAATAGTTTTCAGGATTTAAAAACACGTCAAAAAGATTGTTAGGCCTTATAAAGGTTTCCAATTCCGTACAATAATGCTTTCATGGTAATATTTTTTGGCTAAAATGGACTTGCGGAATTAAAAGGCATATCTGCAACCCTATATTAGAAACATATTGAAGCGCGTATACTTTCGAATAGGTCACGCTCCCCTGATATTATTGAAAACTAGTATACTATATAATGGTGTCTTTTGGTGCAATAATTACGAATATGATAATAAAAAATGTCCGAAAATGTAATTTTCAATATCATAAGTCCAAAAAGTTTTAAATGATTTTTGGGTGCTTTCAGAGTGTGTCTAGAAGGAATGCCAAAGACTGTTAACTTCAAAGAAACCCCCACATTTTTAAGCTATCGCCTAAGCCTTTCCTTTCCATTCTCTATTTTATAATCTAAAATTTAATCTAAATAGCACCTTATCTAAAAAAAAACTAAAAAACAAGCAAAATATTGTTCTTTAGTAAAAGAACTTTTTAGATGATTATACGTGCTTTTAAGATTACGCGCTTTTTAGATTGAGTGCTTATTTAGTTTTTTTTTCTTTACGTGATTATATTAGATGCTTTTTAACGTGATTTTTTTGTTATTTTTTATTGTTATACATGCTGCACCCATTCGGAAGTATACCCTATTAAAAAAGGGGGTAGAAATATGGCTATAGAAATTAACAAAGTAACGTTAGTTTTAAATTATTATTTGTTACGCCAGTAAAATGTTTTCATATTGGCGGTAAACATTTAGCTGATTTGAACTACCCAAAAAATTACACAATAAAGTGTTTTGTTAAAATTAAATAGATTTGCTTCCTGAAAAAATCAATGAATATTTACATTTTTAAAAATAAAAATGTTAGGGATTATTAATATTTTGGGGGAATCTCTTTTTACCCCAAAAGAAGTACATTTATAATGGCAATCAAATAAGATGCAGATGTGCAGAAAAAACAATATTCGAATATAAAAATATTAACAAATTTAAGAATTAGCAGATATGCCTTTTAATAATGACAAAACCTTCACAACATATTTCTAAAGCTACAATATTTTCCGAATTGACTGAAGTTCACTTTATCGCCTCTATCAATATTTTTTTTATTGATGTAGTAGAGGTTGTCATTAATACTTAAAATCTCATGTTATTAACGATTTTTTGGAGGAATTGTTTAAAGCGAAATTAATGAAATTTCTCAAGATTCTAAATAGATTTTTGTTAAGGGCGGGTAGATGTAAAAATTGAAGAAAAACAAATCGTGTGTGAAATATCAACAATTGTTTTGTTTTATTTAAAAGGCCTATCGATGTGAAATATAACATCGCATTTAAATGACCGCCGTAACCTCGCAGGGAGACCTGCATCCGAAGGGTCCAATTTTCGATGACTATATATGATAACGCATATATATCAGACTGATTTTGAGCGATGGCACGGAATATGTTGTCTTTGAGGGTACCGGTCGTTTGCGGCTTATTGGCATAGATCCTGGATTCAAAATATAACCATGCTTTTAAATCTCTATAAAAAAAATGTCAATTTAAACCAAATGTCGTCTACATCCATATATATCATCAAATTTGGTCGAATTGAAAACGATTATCATGGAAGGTAAAAGCATCGTTTTCGAAGAGTTATGGACTTATATGATGCTACTGACCAAAAAGAGTGACTTTCTGCAGATGCATTGGTGGTCCTCCTGTGGATTAACATCATCCCAAATCCGTCAATTTTCATTGTTTATACGTCCCCAGAACGAGAAGTGTTTTTATGGGGATATTTCAAAGACAGTAAGTAGATAAAAAAAAGTTACTTATAGAATGGAATAGTATTTGTGGATTATGCATTTATGGTAGAAAATTAGTAGATAGCTTACGAAAAAGTTAACAATCATTGGAATACCCTCACCCATCTAACATACTGTTCCCTGAAAATCAAATCAAATTTACTTATAATTATGAGCAAAGATTTTATTATACATTTGCATGAATCACAGCCGGGATTTGGACCAGGTTCCGTCCGAACATCGAGTAAAATAAAATTATGTTTTAATTTAAAATAAAATAAAAGTAATATTTCTACTGGATTAACCTTTTTTGGGTGAAATTTCCCCATGACCTTCCTGAATCTGCCACCCAAATAAAAAAATGAAGCTCTTATATTTCTGACATTACTTTTGTTTGCGAAAATAAAATTGAATAGCTATAATTATAAGCTTTAATGGACCGTACATTACTTTTGTTTTAGAAATATAAATTGCTAAGCTCTAATGGAGCTTTTAATTAATTTCCTTTTTCTGTAATCTAGCATTAATGGACAGTACTTAAATTATTCTATATAAAATATTTTAATCTAAAAATATTAAATGCATCCGTTTGAATTTTTAATATATGTATTTTTAAAAAAGAGGTATATGTTTTTAGAAACTCAATTAAGTAATAACTGAATTAAGCCAAAACCATTTTTGCTTTGTATAATAATATATAATCGCGCTCTGTGAACTCTTTACATGCAACTTCAGACAGCAACGTTACAGATTGTTTCTCATGTCTCCTGCTTTAGTAATGCTTTAGTACGCATACACATTAAAATCCGTCTGTATAGTGCATATACCGCTCGTATTAGACAACAAGCATCATGTAAATGTGAGAGCAGCTCGAGTTCAAATCCCGGCATATGTCATTTTTAATAATAAAACAAAAACTGAATTATATAGGAATTTACATAAAGAATTGATTAAACTAAAACATATGTAGTCTCCGTGGGTAATAACAAAACAAAATATTTTGTAAAATTATATTTTTACAAGCTTTAATGAACCTTTAACTAAGCTATGGAAATTTTGCTTACAGTCAAAACAAGCTATACAAGCTAAAGTATCACATTCAAAATAACAAAACGTTTGCAGCTTCAGTACAGTAATAACATGTTTCTTGGGCAATGGTTTTCTTATAGGGTGGTAGGGCCTCTAGCACCTGTGGGGCTTTTAGTTATACTGTATTTTTGGTATATGCAAATTTAGTATATTCCTGTCCAAAAAAAATAAATGTTAATCAGTCTTTAATTTAAGAAATATTTTGTTATGGTAATATCAGATTTTGGCCACCACTGTATGCATGCGAACCGCGAAATCAAAAAGAGTAGAGAATTGCGTTGCGCGCCAGCGTAGTGGTGGACATCGCCAAAAGAGAGTGATCTGTCTCTTTCTCTCTCTCCTTGTGCAAACAATGAAATGGCATGGCAGGCATGGGCTAAGATTAAACGCACACACACACACACACAAGCACAAAAAGTGCGTTTTCGGATTAAATTTAAAATGCTTTTTCGAATCGTTCTCTCGAAATGATAGAAAAACACACATACATTCATACACACATTCTTTATTATAATTTGATATGCATGTATTCGCGCGCAGCCTCGAGTTAATAGTTCGACATCGACAGACTGCGACTGTGCGTGTTTGTGTTTGTGTTTGTGTATATTAAATGTGTAGTCTGTAGTGTTATGTAACCCATAAAAATACTTTATAGTTTAAATCGGTTTATGGATGTCGTGTTTCTCACACGAATGCCGAGGCGTGTGCGTATACGCGCGCCCGCCGCGCTCTTCTTTGGTTCGCCTGCATATATCCATCGCCGTCCATATACATACGTGTGTTCTTGTTCATCGGTGTTGGTGTTGGTGTTGGTGTGTGTGTGTGTGTTTGTGTGTGTACTATATATTTTGCTGTTTCGTGTTTCGGAATCGGCGCGCGCGCGCACGCTCACCCAATATCAATTCTCCCTTCCGAAATCTCAGATGCTCATTCACGTTCAGTTCCACCAGTCGTTTTCAAACCTGCAATATTGTAGGATGATACGCGGTATTTAGTCGACGCGACGAGAAGACGATATCATATAATTGTGTTTGTTGTGTATCTGTATGTATTTGTATGTATGTGTGCGGTGCGTTACGAAAACACAGAAAAGTCTTTTATTTACTGGCAGACTTTCGGTCGCCCTTTCCAACACATAAATAAGTTCCATAAGTGCGTGTTTGCGTTGTTTATACTATTCGTCTGTACGACGAGTAACAATCGCATAAAATAGAGCCAGAAAAAAAAGAGTTTATACCAAAAATACACCGTAAATTTTATTATTACTCTCTCGCCGTGTATTTTTAAGCAAAGTGCATTCGAGCGAAGATGTGTAAAATCATTATGGAGTTTAAGTAAAATGTCTTGGTCGTGTTTGATATAGTCGCGCGTATAATATTCGTTGGCGACGAGTGTATATATATATATACATATATTAAATATATATATATATATAGGTATACACATATTAAAATATACTTGTTCTGGTACATCGCGATATTCGTACGTATACGCATATATACATATATATGATACATTTATATGCATGCTAGGTGTATACATATATATATATTTATATATTATGTTTTAAGTGCGCGTGCAATTTAAAAAAATCGCAATAATAAAAAATAGTGCGTTTTTTTGCGTATGTGTGTGTGTATGTGTTTAAATCAATCGTAATAAATATATATAATATTGATTTTGGTTATTTAATTGTGTTTATTCAGAGCAAGAGAAGAGAGAGTGCTATTTGTTGAATTGAAACAACCACACATAATATACATATACTAAAACATTCACAAAAACATATACATACATAAACTCATCGAAGATGTATTGAAATTGTATAAGTGTGTGTGTGTATAGGCTTATTGCGGCGGGAATATTTTGATCAACAACGTTCGTCTATACGCGAACACTCGAGCAAAAAGTGCCGCCGACCACTTCTATATACAGACTGGACTTCGAGAATCGAGATGATGATGTTGAAAATCCTGTTTGTGAGTGTGTGCGTGCTGTGTGTGTGCAAAGCAGGACCAGCCGACACATACTTGAAAATGTACTCAGTTCAACCACCGGCAGATCCTTGTTACGATGAGGAACGTCCTCGCCGGTGCATTCCGGACTTTGTTAATGCAGCATTTGGAACATCAATAACGGCCTCAAGTACATGTGGTCAAAATGGTGGCGGTCAGTACTGTGAGCAAGGTGACTCTCCGTCTGAGGCAATTTGTCATCCATGCGATGACACAAAATTCTCTTCATACGCACTGACAGATTTAAATAATCCAAATAATGTGACATGTTGGCGTTCAGACACCATAACACCACCTTCCGGACCCAATGCACCACCAGACAATGTTACGCTAACATTAAGTCTTGGCAAAAAGTATGAACTAACCTATGTCAGTTTACAGTTTTGTCCACGTTCTGTTAAAGCAGACTCAATTGCCATTTATAAAAGTGCAGACTTTGGAATCACCTGGCAACCATTCCAGTTCTACAGTTCACAGTGTCGTACAGTGTACGGACGTCCGAATCGTGGTACTATCACAAAATCTAATGAACAAGAAGCTCGTTGTTCGGATTCACATCGACATACTGGAGATAGCCCAAATCAAGGAGCACGCATTGCGTTCAGTACACTTGAGAGTCGTCCTTCAGCTCAGGACTTTGACTCATCACCGGTTCTACAAGACTGGGTAACCGCAACGGATATTCGTGTTATTTTTCATCGACTACAAATGCCTGTTGATGGAATTGATGATTTTAAGGTTGAGCCTAGTTCAATGGAATTAAAAAAGTACAACAAAAATAAAAACGACGGAATCGGAGCAAATATTATCGAAACAGAAGCTGCAGCAGCATCGGTGGCCGGCTCATCGGCTGCCGCTATGTACCATTATGCGGTCTCTGATTTTGCCGTGGGCGGACGTTGCAAATGCAACGGACACGCTTCCAAATGCATTGCTGATGGAACAGAGGCTCAATTAACCTGTGACTGCAAACACAATACTGCCGGCAGGGATTGCGAACGATGTAAACCGTTCCACTTCGACCGACCATGGGGTCGAGCAACATACAGGGATGCAAACGAATGCAAAGGTAAATCATTTTAATTATATTGTAATCAATATACATATGCTCGCATTTCACATATATGTTATATATATATATAGTATATTTGTGTGTGATATTTTAGGTAGATATATATATATGTTATGTTTATGGCATAAAATGAATTCGTATAATGTTACACAGAGAGAGACACACACCGTTATCCCAATAATATCCCCTGTGTACAACAAATAACGCTCACTACATTGCGAATATAAATGCTAAATTCGTTTGTACCAAAGTATTATTATACAAATAGGCAAACATAGGCACACACACACATATATAGGATTGCACAGTGTGCCCGTATTACTCTACTTCTAATAATACTCCTATTATAATCTAAAAAGAGGGGTGGATTTGGAAGGTCAATGTTGTTATAGCGTTTAGAACACATTTCGCAAATATATAAACGGATGCACACGGAATAGAAGAAAGTAGAAAGGCTGCGAAGCTCCGATAAAATTTCCGGAAAATGAAATTTGAATTTATAAGATACAACTCGTGTCTGAGCTGATTTACATATAAGGTGTTATGGAGTTATGGCTTTACGATGAAATTGTTTGCAATTTAAACTAGGGGAAAGTATTGACTGTGGGTTTGAATATATTTATGTACTAAATTTATACGTTTTAGATATACTGAACAATTGATACACTTTTGACGTTATAAAGACGTACAGTGAGTAACAAAACTCATGGGACAAGCTTAAATATTTAATAAAGGGTCTAAAATCTATACAAATTAACACCCTTTTTAAATTACTTATAGTTTTTAAGTTGCTATAATTTTATAATAAATTTTAGTTTTTATTTAGATTTTTTTAAATAATGCAAGAAACTACTGTTACAAAAGTTATTCATGAGACAGTGCCATACATAACAACGAGTCTGGATAAACATACTATTTTTCAAATAAGGTTCCATGATTAAATATTCTAAAATGTTTAGTTCTTGTTTAAGCTATATAGATTTTTTTTTAAAAAAACACTGTCGGTCTGCAATCTATTTGTAAAGAAACTACGTTTGATCAGCGTCAATTGCTGGCATCGTAGTTGGCCTCTATTTTTGGACCATGTCTCTAAAAGTGTATTTTATTCACATTAGGTCTTTTAGGTCTCTATTGTATGATTAAACACATATATTTAACTATTTCATTAATCTTTTGCATTTTTTTTTAAATAAAAGAAAATTTACAATAAAATCAAATGAATTCATACAAAGTAATAAAACATTGTAAAGTATGATAAATTTAAAATAAAACATATCAAGATTTTTGTTATATAAAAGTGAATTGAATTGAAATAATTAAAAAAACGTATGTCCTTAAAATGTTATGTGACCTAAAACTCTGAATTAATCTTTTATTCCTAATTAATAAAAATGTCAGTATTTTTTTTTTGTAAAGTCAATATTTCTTACAAGTAAACTTCTTCTTAACATGTTGTTTCTTAAGGAAAATGCTGTAACAGTAAAAAACATTTTTTTAAATTATGTTTTTTAGTGTTTGGAACCAATTGTTTTTATTGGAACGCATTATTTGGAATCCAAATTTTTAATTTGGTACTCACATATTATTTATATATAATATTTAATAAAAGCCTGTTAAAGTATCTGAAGTCTCTATTATGGTCTCTATATATTTTTATAAAAAGGTCACTAAGTCTATAGATTTTTAAATTATCGCTATGATGCCTTCAATTGATAATTTATCACTATTCGAATGGTGAAACCGACCGAGAGATTACAGATCTCCAAAATACCAAATAGTACAGTATTCAACATTAATAAACGATTTAGAAAGAGTGAAATACTGATCATGATGAACGGTCTATAATAAGAAAGGGTACCAGCCATCCTAGAATTTTAAAATCCAAAAATTTCTATTGAGGTTTTTGAAGTATGACAGAAAGTTAAGTCTGCGCGTAACGATTTGACAAACTATTAAAAGTTTTAATTTAATGGGCGAACTGCTCGAAAAAACTGTACATTTAAATTTGCTTAGGACCACTAACATCATTATGAATCTTTTTAGAAACATTTGCTTTTTAAGGATGATATCATGGTTAATATTTTTGTATCCGATTGCCGTGTAAATGTGTAGTGAAGCCTAACACGTAGCTCAATTGAAAACATCTACGTCTAACTGTTAAACATGGTGATTGGGAGTGTGTTTTGGCAGCAGGGCCTGTAAAATTAGTATTTATCGAAAGAATTATGATGTTCTATCTTCAAATTTAAAAAGACAACCTCAAAGAATCCGCTGCTCAATTGGGCATTAAAAGCAGCTTCCAATTTTATTAGGATAATTATCCCAAACAAACTGCCCACATTGTTCGTGAATATGTCTTGTATAATTGCCAAATGCTCCCCAATATTCAAATCTTAACCCTATAGAGTATTAGTGGCATAAACTAGACGTTGCTAACTGCAATCGTCAATTTATTAATAAATATCATCTCAAGTATGCTTTCTCAGAAAAATGGCAACCCATTTCGACCGAATAGACGAAAAAACTCGTAGATTTAATTCCCATAGGGCTTTTTATTAAAAACAGTTGATACGCCACGCTATATTTTCTGTGTGTGGGCGCAAGCGCAGTCAAACAGTAATAGAAAAAACGAAGGTAAACTATCAGTTTTATCAATTTTTACAATAAAATGACTTTGCTTAGAATTTAAGACCGACGATAATATAAGGTTCTTAGTTTTCTCCCAATCAAAGCCATGACAACAAATAAATAAAATATATATTTAAATGTTCAATCTTGACTTGTTTGTACTTTTAATGTTCACTAATGAAGTAATTGAAAATGATCACAAGTTTTAATAAGTTTATTCCCATCAAGATCATATCCATGATCACAAAATAAACAAGAATACCAAATTTGATCTTTTTTAATTTGCAACATTATTTGCCATCACTGCAATATTATTAATTGAAGAACTTTCCAACAAAAAAGCATTTTTAATTTTTTTAAAGTTTGGAAACATCTTTAACCATTACGAAAATATAGATAAATTAGAAGACTCAAAAGAAGACCAATTTTTCAAACTTCTTATAATAATCAGGGCCCGTATTTTCAAGTTGAATAATAAATCAATTATCCGATTCAGAGATACCTCGTTGAAAGTTTACGGAACGACCGGTTTTTACTTATAATACTAATTATGTAATATTGGAGTTTATATTGCAAAATGCAATATTACATATCTATGAATTTTAAATGATGAAAATGTTGCCGTTTTTATAAACAAGAATTGTGATGAGTACTACTACCAAAAAAATACTTATATTCATTTGATTGAGATTAGTATTATGCAGGCATTTTTTTAATTAAAAAAAGGCTTGGAAACACCTTTAACCTCTTTTAATAGTACTGAAAATAGAGGCCTCCAATTCTCATTAAAAACAAATAACCTTACTGAACAGATTAAACGAAATATAATATTCAAAATCATATATACCAAACCAAAAAGCAAATAAAAGACTATAAAGGAGTAGAAGCTGAGTCAATAGTTAAAAAGTGAGGGTTTTCTCTATAGTTTTTCGTCTTTCTAATTTTGCGGTAATTGCTCATATTTTAAATTACCTTTTATTTTTTTGGCTATGAATACAAACAAAAATCTATGATTTGCATTTATTTTATTTTTAAAATAAAAAGATAGATTTACTATTATAACTAAAATATCATCTAACCAATTACATTAAATCTTTTTATTTTATTTTAATTATTTAATTGATGATAATCAAACATAGATCTACATATATATAAATTGAAACACGGCGTATGATATATGGAGATTTTACATTTTTTTCACTTCGCATCGATTTTTATATGTAAAAGTATGCAGGCGTGATTAGATAAATCCGGAAAATGTTGCCCTTAAGATCTTTAAATTAATAGAAATAAGTTATATATTTAACTGAAAATGTGTACACAGGTAGTTGAAAATATAACGAATGCATTTATTTAAAAAAAAACGCCATCTGCTTCTACAACTACCTGGACCCTGGTCAGGAACTGGACGAATGCTCTCTGCACCTCCTTATGGGTCATTTCCTTGGTAATGGCCAGCCTTTATTGTTATGTGGATTTGCTATCACTTTCGCCTCAAATGTGCCCCACAATTAATAATCTAGGGGAATGCAATCGGGGCTGGAACAAATCCAGTGAACAGTGAAATATTTTCGTACAATAAGACCTAAGTTTATTTTGACTTGTACGTGGTTCCTCCCAACGGCCACGCCGTCTATCCATGGCTTTACGACAGTTTTTAAAAAATCTATGTAGATTTCGGCGTTGATTTTCTGGGCCGCTTAGAAATATAGCCGAATAACATCCATTGCTTTTTAAAACTCCTAGCACCATAACAGAGGCCGGAAATTTTGTGTGTATTACGATGGGAACTTCATAAGGGTTCTCGCACTTCCAACGGTCATTTTGGCGGTTCACTTTTTTGTCTTGATTTAAGTTTTCTCGTCCGAAAAGAATCGCAGCTTTTTTGCTTCATATCGTTCAGCAGAGCTTGCGCTTTGGTTTTTCGTTTGTCTTTATTTTGTTCAGTCAAAAGCTGCCGTCTCTGAGGATGATCGAAATGTAGTCCCAGTCATCACGCACTGCTAAAGAGATTGTGGACCTTGATACGCCCATATCTTTTGACATGTCCCGAATTTTTGACCCATCCTTATCATTTTTTTATTTTTCCACAAAGGCCGGTGTTTTTATGCAATCTGAATGCTTGCTGTGAGTTGATCGGTCAGCGGTAAAGTTCTTTTTATCATCCGACTCTTTGTATTTTTAAGCTATAGCGCATACACTTGTCTTTTTTTGTAACCAAACCACGAAACGATTTCCAAAAGGGATTTTCCGGCGCTTAGCTATTCGACTGCCGCCTTCTTTCATATTCTTAATTCATTTTGCTTCCGATTGAACTGTTTTTTGCAAGCTTTTTCGATTTTAAATGAGCTTTGCTTTTATTTAAAAAAACCTTCTTGATAATAAACCATATTAAAATCTGTCCGGCTTTATGTAATCACTACTATACTATATCGACGCATTTTAAAATAAAATTCAGTCAAACCAAAATTGTTTATACTGAAAAGCTTTTAGTTGATTTAGCTTTAAAATTCTATGATCATTTGGGTTGACATAAAAAATATTTAAATTTTGAATTTAAATTCTAAAATTAATAATTCAGAATCAGATTCATATAAGAAGAAGACAAAGAAGATCTTTTTATCATTTTAATTAAATTAAGATTAAAATACGATTAAATTCTTTTGGCGGCATGAAATAGACCCCAAAACATTTTCAGTATACAACAACAATAATTTTTAACAAAAAAACAAAGCGAAGAAGAGAGAAACGAGATTTTGGAAGATTTTAACAAGGTATAGTTTGCCTGTCACCATTTATTTTAAGCAAAGGTTAAGTTACATGTTCTTTTTTATATATATAAATTGATAGAATAACGGTTCCTTTCCTTTTTTGTAATAATCATTTTATTCGACCCCTCTATTTTATATACTATACTTCTTTATACGTTACCTTTAATAAAAAAAAAATAAATAAAAATGATATTTCATATTATTTTAATAAATAGAACCTATTTTTGAATCTTGAAACCTAATATTCTGTCTCATTCAAAAACTATATAATCTAAGTGTTATTCAAATATTGTGATACAAGTATGCTTTTCGTTTTATTTAAAATAATTGAATTGTAATGTATAACACTAAATTTTTAAAAGTGTTTTATAGTATTGTATTGTTAAAATACAAAAAATATATGTAAAGATATTAAACATATTTTTTTAGCTAACCTTCAAGAATTTCTTGAATTGGTCCTCTTCAACTATTCAAATTTATAGCAAAAAGACACCTTGCTGATAACGGTATTAAAAATAAGCGGTTTTTATTGTTTGTTTTCTTGTTTGAGTTTTACTTTGTTTTTGCTTGAAAACAATCAAACAATATAAGCAATAAACAAAAAAATAAAAAGTTATTAAAACCCATTAAATATAATTTTATATTTTCTTAATTTAACGTCGGATTTGGTTGGCCAAACTGAAGTATTGATGAGGCTTAAAAATTTCAGATGTTATCTATATCCCAATTTGATCCCACATTGTGAAGTGAAATTGCGGAATTTAATTATGACAGAACAAGTGGGCTACAGTTTGTGTACCGGGCATTCAAAACATTGTGTGAAAATCAAACATTATTTTTTGTCCTGGCAAGATAAATAAATTTTAAATTTAAATAAATTTAAATTCGTATAAGCAAATAAGAAAATTTACTCAATAAATATTAATAAATAATTATCTTGGGCCAAGGTGTCAAACTACTTTATATGTATTAAATATTTATAAAGCCAACACACAACTATTTTACAATTCATTTTTAGAAATACTGCATGTCGCCCTAATATCAGAATGTGTCAATGTTTCAATTTGTTTTTTCAATTTTCAAAATTGAATGAGACTAATAAAAAATCTGCCATAGTAGTCCATCCACACTTTTGCTTTTTGCATTTTTTTAAAAGGTACTTTGCCAAACGCACATTTACGTTCCTTGAAATAAATCATGCACCAAAAAGGGCGAAATTAAAGTGCCTTTCGAGTTTCTTTAAAGATCCATTTAAGTTAATATTTATCCACCTTGAAATCCAAAGTTGCGAATATCGAATCCAAAACTGAAGTGCGTACCGCTGAGCCAAATCTGTATTATGTGTATTATGGATGCGTTGATTCTCGTTTATAATATATTGTTTGTTTTGTAAAAAATGTTTCTTGCAAAATATAAAAACAATCTGTGTTTAGTATTGGGTTGCCATCTTTGAAAAATATTACAAACATGAATTAGGGTGCGCGGCATGGCTATAAAAGTACTACTCAACCTACTTTTAAAGAACATTGGCAATTGTTAACGAAACTGACAACCGTTAAGGTACTCAAGCTACTTGTAACTCCAGCAACTTTAAATGAACTTTGAAGTTCTTTTAATCTGTATTTTTAGTACCTTGGTATGTTGGGGTTGTGATATGCAATTTTTCTTAAATCTACATATCCTCTTTATCTAAGATTTCTGCTTTCTACGAGCATATTTAATAAAATATATTTAATTTTTATTATTTATTATTTTTTTTTTGAAAATTGTAAGTTTTAAGTTTTTTTCTTACAAGTAAATAATTGTTAAAAATCGGTTACCCGGTTTTGTAAAAAAAATAAAGGAAAACCGTTTTTGTAGATATATCATATTTTTTTTGCAATTAATAACTATCAATATAAAATGAATAAATCATTCAAATAATTACATATTGTTTTGATTTCCTAACAAGTCCGTATTTTATAACATTAATTCACTCAAAGCACAAACGGCATGTCATCACTTTAAAAATACACATCAAAATAGTGTAATTATAAAATATAGGATTTTTTCTTTTTTTATGATAAATTCAATATTAATTTAACTTAAAAAAAGTTTATTCTTATACAGCTAATGGCTAAGTTATTAAATTTGAATTGAGCATGGTTTAAGATTGAACAATTTTAATCTGCTTACTATATTCACACGTGTTTGTGTCTGTTCTTATATATCTATATATATATATATATATATTTATACAATACATATAGTTAGCAGTTAGCACAAAGCATGCGGAAAGCGGAACTACACCGATATATTATCCCCATACAAATCCTACGTCCGTGCCCTTGGCCCATCACGAACATAAATTGTATGCCATTTATAGCTTTATTTTGCACTTGCTCGAATTGACAAAGTTTAGGTATTCACAAAGCACCGAAAACTCAAACACAAACACATATATATGTATATACAAATGCGACTTATGCAAATCGTCAATAAAATCTTAATTTAAAAATAATACATCCGGCTTAACCACATATATATATACAATATACATCCACAAAATCGTACACAACGCAAACGCACAAATAATAGCCTAAACAGCAAACGGAAAAGACGAAACAAAAAACATGAATTTATACCAGAGGATATGCGTAAACATACATGCGTGTTAAACGCTGCGACTAATACTCTCTTTGTATTTATAGAAATTTTAAAGAATTCGTTGTTTAAGTACTTTAGCATTTTATGCGCTGATCCTAGCACTCACTTCAACGTAAATATAAAATAAACCTTTCATCACAAATTAATTCTGTAGCACACCAAGAGACGTGCACGCAACGCACAGCTAGGTTTTAAGATGAAGAAAAAAAATCAACTGCCACTTCTCTCCTTTCTCAAAACGCAATTCACTCACATATGCTTGTATATATATATATATATATAAAACAACATGATCGCATCGTGTATAACACTGTGTATATATAGTCAACGTATAATATATATGTGTAATTTACGAATAGTATATAGGTATATATATACGATATACCGCGAGCACTCGTTCTCGCGCGCGTCCGCGGAGGAGCGTGTAAACAAATCAACCAATTTGGGAATTTATCATATGGATATATGGAAGATATAACGAAAATGTTTTCTTATTCTTATGTAAATGTTTTCTCTAAGATAGACGTTCTCGCCGAGGCTGTTGCTTGCGTGCGCGCGCGCCCTCGAACGCTATTAAATATGCGTCTGCACTCACGTCTAACCATGCGTACGTACCTCTATATATACTACCGCAAGTGATACCTATCCTATATATTTAATATATGTATATGTATATCTACTATACAAGTATATTATACATGTACTAGCAATTTACAAGATATGTTATCTAAAAAAAATCAATCGATAGTGTAATAAATTTCCCGCCTTACATAAATAAAAACACGCATCTCTGGGAAAATAAAATTGAAGATCGGCATTTGCCGAAAACGAAGAAACAGGTTAACTGCGCCCACGCGTACATTTGACTAATGCGTTTTCCATGAAGTGTCGAAGTTTTTCACATACATACACAGAGCATCCATTAAATGTGGGATATACTATATACGAGTACGAATATATTCATTCGTAAAAATATAACTGTATCTATTGGTGTCTTCAGTGTCCGTGTGTGTGAGAGTTTGTTGTTTTTGTTGAATGGTGGTTCTAGCTTTGTTTTTAGAACATGCAATAAATCGCCGACAGGCTCACCGACAGGAATAAAAATGTAATTAACTTTTCCCAGTTATAATACATATACAAATACATACACAATATATATATATATATATATATATATATATGTAATGCATTATATACCTTGTACAATGTTTTGTTTCTGAATGCCTCAAGGGTATACGAAGTCTCTCTCATGTATACAAGTAAAGCGCATATATACTATATAGTAGTACTACATATATATATAGTATATACAACGATAAGTAAATATACTTATACTGCACGGTGATGCGAGTTGTGCGTACCTTACAACTTCCAACTGCCACGGCCAGTTAATGTGAGCGCTCTAGAAAATTCAAGATAAATAACAATGAGTCTGATGAGCTTTTAGTAGAACAATGCGTATTTGCAAAGGAAGTCTTCACTCTTGAGGTGGATTCTTCTAACTTCAAGTCACATGCATTTCAAATATATGTATTATACGTTTTAGGTACGTGTGTATATCGATCGATCCTTTTATGTGCAAAAATGTAGCTTTACGAGCATAAGACTATACTACAAGGATACCGGTACTTAATGTAATAGTAGAATAGTATACATATAATATATAAAAGGTTTTTGTATGTAAGAGCACATAAAAGGGTGCAAAGTGAAAGACTGAACTGTGCAACAGAACAGAGGAATTAAAAGGTCATTTTAAAATGCTGTGTTTTTGAAGCTTGTATCCCGGTCTATCTTACGTATGTGTAGTAAATATATATACTACTTGTTTAGTATATAATACTTTTTTAAATGCATTATACTAAAAACAGTATGAAACAACCATAATCATATAAAGAATTCGCTTAATTGGTTTTATTCTTATTATTATAAATTTTAAACAAAAAAACACATTAATAAATACAAATATTCCCGGAAGAATTATTATATCTAGCGCTGATATAATGGACGCGAACATAATTATGTTTGTCACAAATATATTATGTTTATCATATTTTTAGTATTACTATTATTATTTTTGATAAGTATTCATATTTATTAATAATATTGTATATAAATGTTTTAAAAACAAAACATTCTGCCATAATGAATGCATTTTAAATAAGTGAAATGAAAAAAGGCTCATTGCAGATATAATAGTCTGTAACTTGTTTTGGATGTTGTTTTTTCTACATATTATATAATCCCCACAAAAATACCGTATAATTGTTATTTTTTTGCAAAAACGCAATATTTATTATTTACTGCTTGCAATCAATTTGTGGTGGTATGCGTTTTGAGGTACGGAAAAAAGTGGTACGGTTTTTTGTGGTACGGAAATTTGAGGTACGGAAATTTGCGGTACAAAAAA
>JAAAKO020093262.1:0-18830 GCA_010015015.2 Bolitophila cinerea
TTCACGATAATTGTCCTAGACGACGGAATGTCGTCCAGTTCAACCACAGCTAAAGTGCAATTCTGCACTACAAATCCTTTCACGGCGTCTACGAGCCAGAGCTTTGATTGTGAGTCTGCTGCTGTAACTTTGTGAACCCCGTTTGAGTGCGATGTGCTGTGGAATCTGGGGACAAAAGCAGAGTCCGAGACAATGACAGTTTCTATAGCTTAAATCAGAAGCTTGAGAATGCTATCCGACTGTTCAGAACTCGTCTTTCGATCCGGGTTTTCCATGTTTGCGATGGCAATCCTAAACTTACCAGCCACAGCTTCTGCAAATTTGCGAGAAAGACTGGTCTGGTTAGGACTTTGTCTTTTTTGCGGTCTTTCTTGTGGTGAGGAGGTTTCATTGGGGACTCTCCTCTTATTGGACCCTTTCGAGTCAGACGGAGTGTCCCGAGTGTAGGATTTTTTTCTTTTTCTTTATCACCTCCTCTCATTCTTTACTTGCCACAAGACAATACTTTAACTATCAATCTAATATACTAACCAGGATTATGCACGCCACCGTTGACCTGCATTTGAGGTGTAAAGTAGACTTCTTTAAATAATTAACTTTATTTAATCAATTCTGAAGATACAGTTCTAATGAAAAGCAGTAAAATGTTATCACCCTAAAAATCCGGGCTCAATGCATAACATTTCATAATTATGTCGTTCTGTGTTTTCATGTGCGGTACTGCGTTTGTTTTTGTTTTGATATCCACAGTTTCAACCGACATACCTTTATGTCACACAGCTATATAAATATATTTTGTTGGAGGGTCTTTTGACGAGCTCGATTTTCACCAGACCATCGATCCGTTTATTTCAGATTTTGCGACACATCACTCACGCACACTCACGCACACTCTCGCTCCCCTAATCCGTTTTATACGGCAATTTATTTTCAAATACATTCTGTTTGTTGCGTTATTTTATCCCTTTTCTGTAAACTTTGATGTAATTTCAATATTTTAGTTTTTAAATTGTAAAATATTTCTAAAATAATTTTTTTGAAAAATGATAAATTTTAGGTTATTAGTGATATTTAGACGTTTTTTAGTCAACTACAAAAAAATCCATTAACCGATATAATTTCTGTAATAAATTTTGTTTCATTTTTTTCTACCACCGACAAACTCTAAATATTTGATATATTATTCATTTTAAATAAAATGTTCGTATATTGTCTTAGGAGACGTTTAAAATACAGTCACTCGAGAATACGAAAATATTAAGATGATATGACTTTAAATTTCCCTTTCTTGACATCGTTCAATATTCGAGTATAAAATCATGTATATATATGTCTTTGTGCCAATGACGGCTTATATATATACATTTATTTATATAGCCTGTAATACTGAACACATTTATGCTTATATATATATATTTATATACGAGAACATACCATAAAACCTATTTCTATTATACTCCCGGCTCATATACTCAAAGTTTTTTTGCAACGCAGCTTTTCACAATAATAATATTATGTACTAAAGAGATTCTGTGTGTGTGTGTGCGTGCGAGGAACTCCCGGAGTCTCCCGGAGCCTCCCGGTGCCTCGTTCGTCGTGGCCATAGAGCATACAACGAATACTAATCTTGTTTATGCAATGTAAATACGAATTTCAATGCCAGAGCTGAAGAAAAACCCGCTAATGATTGCTGCACGCGCTTTCCTAAGTAAATAACAGAACGATAGCCAGAAAAGGATCATGGGAGCAAGAAAGTTATACTAGTTATATACACGAATTACATATATATATATATATATATACAAAAACGTTTGGCTTATTGCAGTCATCCCTGGGGAAATGAGTCTGTCTGTATATATAGGTACTTATACTGCCAATGTTTGTGTGTGTGTGTGCGTGTGTAAGGGTATGTATGAATGATTCCGTCTACGAGTGCCCAGATTTGATGTATATCTATCTATGCCTCGATGCTTCTATGCCTCTATGGCAATGACCCTGGATATAAATGTAGCTTATTCGTATATACGTTGTGTGTTGACTTGGCGGACAGCTTGACGGGTGTGCGACGGAGTGGGTACACAACAACTTGTGTGTGCATCGCAGGATTCAAGTTGGAAAAAGAGAGATAGAAAGAGAGCTGAAGAGACGCGCAGGTAGAAAGCCCCATGCGGAGTGAGTAAACAACACACGTGCGGGTAAACTTGAGGTGGCAAAAAGCTCACAATGAAGCGACTCGCTGCTGTGTACTTGACATAGTTTTGATGCACGCCGTATATTATATATCGGATGTGTGTTATGTACATTATTATATAGTAGGTATATATATTTTCAGAAATACACCATTTATAAATTATAGCTTTGTAGTGGGTAACCACATCTAGTTATTTGCAGAGAAATTGATAACAAGAGCAAAGAAAGTTTTTTCAATTTATTTGTCTGTCAGAGATTGCGTTTTAATTATAATTTTAAGGGTAGCTTTTATTATTTTATCGTGCGACATACTTATATTACTATTTAGTACTTTTTAAAATTATAGTTTGGAATACCATTTTTTGAAGAAACACATTCGTTCGCGTCCATTCCATTGGATTAAAAAAATTGTGATGGAAACCCTTAATCGTTAAAATCTCCTTAGACCAATTTCTAATTTTCCGTTTGCACCCTCGAGATAGATAATAGTTTTTTTTGCGGCATTACAGTGACTACTTTTTGAAATAAAATGACCACCAATTAATTTGATTGACCACTAGAGTGGATCGGATTCTTATGTTTTGTAATTTCAAAATGCCTAATAGTGGAAGAGAAACCTTGCCTAAAAAATAAATGCGTTTTTTGTTATAGTTTTTTTAAAAGATTTCCAATAGCACATCAGGCTTATAAACTGAATATTGGAACTAACACTGGAATCACATAAAAACTCCGATGATGATTAAAACAGTGTCATTCTGTATTGAACTCGAAACATCACAGCCAGTCAATGAGTGTTTTCCGAATATGACACTGGAAAAAGATCTTGTTTTATTTAAGAATTCCAGTTTTAATTTTCCGTGTATATATTTTAAATTTGCAGTTATGGTAAAACAGTGTATAACAATGTTTTCATGGATATACTTAGACCTCATATATCTAGATCTTATCTTTTTTCTATAACTCTTGAATTTCATGTAAAAAAATCAATCTTTCAGCCCGATGTGCTAATGAAGACGCAAAATAAACAAAAAAAAACATTCTATTCCACTACAGGCATTTTGATATTCAAGTTTCAAAATCTCCATACAAGGCCGATCCATTCTATTGATCACCCTCGGTTAAAAGAAACTCAAGTTGATCCCCGATTTTTTTATATCTTTTTAACCGAGGGTATTGCAATCAAAGTTCCTGGTGGTAATCTGTGGCCAAAAAGGTGTCAATCGAAAAAATAAACACTTCTTTCTGCTTGGGTTGGCAAAAATTAGGTTGAACTTGTAGAACTTATTTTTTAATTTTAACCAAGGGTGGACAATCAAAATGGTCAATCGTGGTCATTTGTGGTCTAAAAATAGTCAATCCAATGGCGAAAATATGCTTTTTTCGATTTTGATGGGTAGCAGGCTCACAAAGCTCTAACCAAGGATTCTAACAAAACATATACGTACTTTCATTAATAGAAATGGCATCTCTAATAAAAATAACAAAATATTATCTAGGGAAAATACGACATTTTAAATCTATATAAAAAAAAACATATTATATGAAAAAGCTTTTTTTAATTTTGGTTAGCCACTTAAAAAAATAATCAAATATTTATTTTTCAAAGTATATTTGATTCTCTATAGACCTGTTCAATTTTTATGACTATCGGAATGTCAGTTTTCTTTGTAGTTTTTTTTTAAATAATCTTAACACAATCACATGATTTTTCCAGAAATTAAACATTCAATGGGCCTTATTCCTGACGCATTGACATTTTTAAAACTAACATATAAAACGAATATTTTAAGAACGTACTTATAAATTTGGTACAAAATATTTTAAAAACTATATATTCAATTTAAATACTGTAAATGGCGTTGTTTATCAGCCACAACACCGAACACTAAAACAAGAGCTGATCTCGCGCCGGACCAAGACCCGTACGTCTCATGCGACCCCAAGGCCCTTGATCCAGTAAGGAACCTCCCGAGAGCCAACCACTTGGTCTCTCGTTCTGCTGGCTTTTTTACTAGTCCAAATCCAAACAATTTTTTACTAGTAAAAATCCAAGACATTTTTACTACCTGTAACAGGTAAAACCTGTTGGCTTGTTTTTTTATTATAAATAAAAAATAAAAACGATTAATTTTGTGTTAAAATGGTTGATCAGAATAGAAATTCAATTTTTAACACTAAAACAAGGGTGTTGATTATATTGTTTGTAAGGGCCATTATCTCAAAACCCACATTAACATTAAAATATGGGTATAACTATCTAAAATATAAAAGAAATATAATAAACTGAAAATATCCTGAATTACTTCCAACATATGATTTACTATTCGACGTGCATTTAGTCCATCATTTTAAATTGCGCACTTTGTTTGCTATGTTGCAAATTATTTGTCCAAAATTATTTTCAGATTCTCAAATTCAAACTAACAAATTGCGTGAAATTTAAATAATTAAATAACTAACGCTTATAGCGTTTACAAAGGGTTTATTAACGCTGTTATCACAGGGGATTGAATTTATTGGTGCAGACTGCAAAGCATATAAACAAATACTCGATCATACATTGAAAATGAATATCATTATTTGCCATCAATTTTATATTGTAATACATTTTAAGCCGCTCGTATGGATATTTATTTATATATAGTACCCATAAATATGTTGATTCAATAAATAATTCATGTTACACTGTAATATGTGTGACAAATATAGGGTAAAATAAAGGTACATTTTCTATGTCTATGTCTAGATAATTTAATGTACAAATAATAACTAGATTGATATTGCGCAAAAAATCATCATTTTTACCTCTGCCGGGGTTGAAATTTATCCAAAACCGTTTACAGTACACATACATACATATATAATGTGCTTCATCCTAACACACACACATACACACGACAAAAAACTTATAGGGGTGCATGTTTTTTGCTAGATAAAGCTTTACAATTCCCGTGAGAGTTCATAGAACCGTAATGCCGCGCGACGCGCGAATCGCACGGGACGAAGTCTCTCCAACTCTCGCGAATCTGGAGTATTCAACTGACTGCCTGCTCCCTAGGGTGGATCGTGGATGAATGGAGTTTTTAATAAGTCAAAACACCTTGTGTGTTTTTATTAGCGTTTTATTAATGTCTCACGGTTGTCCATATTTAAAGTTTTTTGCATGTGTGTTGTCAGGCTTTTTTTGTTTTGAGCTTTTTAAAGCTCCGTACACCCACGATCCAGCCTACTACACACATCCACATAATCGTACACAAATACCGACAAATACACACACACCCATATAAATATATTTATATAAAGTGTATTATAAATAGAACGTGTGCTCGTCGACGCGTCATATAGAAGGGATGCTGGGTGGAGGGTTGTGCTTCGGCGCAAACTTTCTCGATGCGTATTTGTGTGCGTATAAACCGTATATATATATTCATATCCAGATGTGTATATGTGTTCCAGGTCCTTATCATACACACAGCGTTCAGTCAGAATTCCAGACACCACCGTCGCTCGGTCGTGGACTGTTGCTTCGCACTCAGACATTCAGGCTGTCAGTAGCGAATCACTTGTGCTGTCGATTAGTTGTCCGTGCGTGCGTGCGTTTAGTTAAAGAGCTTTTTATTGGCATACACACGTTGAGCTTTTAAGCATATCTACACATACAAAAAAAATAGTATATATAATTAATCTACTATAGATATACATATGCTGTTTATATTTGTGATTAAATGTGTGTGTGTGCGTGAATGGCGGTACATCGGTGCAAATTCGAGAATTCAAGTGTTCGCGGATTTATTGCGTGCATTCCTCGAATTATTGCTGAATAAAAACTCATAATTCCATCAAGAATTCTATTGATGTGTGCTAACCAATTTCCAACCCTTTGACAAACATCAAATACATTCTGAAGCAAAACTAATTAAAATCATAAATTAATAAATATTATTTTTAAAAATAATTTTTAAATTGTGCGCCGTGAATAGCTCGAATATTTATTTGAATAATTTTAATGCATATTGATAAAAGCGTTTTTTATAATATACGTTTCTCAGCTGTATTCCAAATCTGTAGAATCGAAAAACTTTTAAGCTCATTGATGCGTTGTGCGTTTGCTATAGTATTGAGGCCGTCCCTTTCTCTGCGTGCCAAAGGAAGAAAGTGAAAAGGTTTTGCGCCCGATTCGAATCCAATTCTCCACGCATGTTCGTCTTATATAGCGGCACGGCGGGCGTCTCGATGGAAACCCTCGACCTGGAATTCGCAAATGTGCAAAGCCGGAATAATACAATATTTGAAATTTCATTTAACAACTATTTGCATATAAAGAGAGATTTTCGGCTTAAATGAGACACATTATGAAGGGTAGCTTTTCCTTGTGATGTATATATATACGTAAATATACATATTTTATATATCTGAATATATATTTAAGTATATGTATATACACTCTATTGGTTTACGTTACAACAAATAGCACATATACTCCGTACGTACGTAGACTGTCGATTCAAAATATTTAGTACTTGTGTACTGGTATTAAAGTATATACTATACTTGTCCTCGTCTATGTATGCGCCAACGTTGTAATACGCAGGGCTATTTATATAGGATTTCCTCCGTGATGCTCCCGCCATAAAGTGTGTTCAACCTGAAGCTGATTGTTTTGTGGCTGCGTTTAAGCAAATACACATACACGACACAACATAATATACAGAAAATCGATTATAAATACGAACGACGACCATCGAACACACTCTCAAAAAAACAAACTGGCCTTCGACATAAAAATTATGCATATTATAGAAAAGGCTATATACAATATATATATGTATACATACCTTCTTTTAGACTATTGAGGTAGACGATGCAGAGCCGAGATTAAAAAAAAAATAGCTTTATAAAGCAAAAACTTTGAAATTAGTTCAATTTGCATTGGAACTCTCTGATGGTATTATAAACATAATCTAAACTTTTAATGAAGCTTAATACCTCCTTTTTGGTTTTTAATCTCGGAATGATGTTGAAGGATTTGCTGTAATTAGGAAATTCGCGTAATTAGTGGTGCTGTCAATATTCGATTTTTTTATTTACCTGTATACCTGGTTCTTTAGATATTTTTATAATTGGATCTTTAAAATGGGTCCGGACCCGATAAAAAAATTTGGTTCGGTTTTATGATTATTTATTATTTACGTTAAAAACAAGAGAGGTTAAACATATTTTTTAAAACAAAATCTATATAAATTATATAAATGTATGTATATATTTTAAAAAAATGTATTGTTTATTTTTTTTAGTTACGTACAAACGTTTTTTTTTGCCAAGTTTGAACGGGATGCCCAGATAAGTGGAATTGTGTTTAAAAGGGGTTGGGAGATTTATTGTCGGTCATATATACCAAGTGAAGTTCAAAGAAATATTTTAAAAGGATATAATTTGAGGTTTTCAAATATTTTTTTAAAATTTTTATTTATTTTTTATTTTAGGAGGAAAATAGAATAATTAAAACAGCAGCATTTAAAAATTTACTTTAATAATACTAAAATTTTTTATCATCTGATACAATTATTTTCTCAAGAATATTCGTATGTTTACTTTTAGTTTATTTTTCCAGCTATTTTTATTGTTTTTTATACATTACTTTTATTTTTATTGTGGAATAAGTAATAAAGGATCAGGATTCACATTCAATTCTGTGATTTTTGAATATAACGTTTTCTCAGAGTTAGGATAAGAATAAGAAGTTTCCAGTTTTACTAATTTTCAAAGTGGTTCACAAATCTGACCAAAAAAAATTATCAAAATTAATTTAAAAATAAAAAATAAATGTATATTTTCATAAATTTTGTTTTTTACCAATATGGCGCGATGATCGTGATATTAAGCTAAGTTTTTTTATATTTCAATTAATAATCTCTAAACCCTACAATCTCATTCTTTAAATCTGAGAAAAACCTCTATTAAATTTGTAATTTAAAATATTTAAATATTCTTTATTACGTTATACTTCATGTTTAAAAGCCCGTGTGGCCATCATGAAGTTCAAGGTTTCGCCGTTTAACTCCAAACGAAAATAATTAAATTTCCCAAAAAAAACAGTGCAAAATACTTCATTTTATAATACTTCATTCGATGTTGTATTGAACAAAAGGTTCAAGCGCAATGGGAAAATTTGTCGTTCCGATTTTAATGCCAAAAATTGAACAATGCACAACACAATGAATGTATTTGTATTATGCTTATATATATATATATATATATGTAAATATACATATATGTACATATATATATACATATATTATATAAATAACAATAAAAGCCATTCACACCAATAACTCATATAAGTTCATTTGAAGTGCGCAAAAAACATAGACCATCCAATTTTCTATCGTTAATTAATTTAGTGTATGTTATTAACATCGAGCCACACTTCTGCGAAACTATATTTAAACTTTGTTTTTGTCATAAAAAATGCAATCTCAAAAATAAATAAAATTGTTATGTCTTGCAGAAATATTAATTTAAACACCGAGCCGTCGTAAACCACCAACCACAACGCACAATTTAAGTACGAATTTATAAAAGAAAAATATAATTATCAATACAAAACCAATCCAGAACAAATCTAAAACTAATCCAGAACAAATCTAGAACAAATCTAGTACAACTCCAAAACAAATCAAAAACAAATCAAGAACAAATCCAGAACAAATCCCAAACAAATCCAGAACAAACCCAGAACAAATCCAAAACAATCCAAAACAAATCCAGAATAAATCAAGAATAAATCCAGAACAAATCCAAAACAAATCCAGAACAATCCATAAAAAATCCAGAACAAATCCAGAATAAATCCAGAACAAATCTAAAACAAACCCAGAACAAATCAAGAACAAATCCTAAACAAACAAACGCTTAATGCTTTATTTTATAGTATATAAAAGTGATTAGTGCGAACTCTAAACAATCTGATAAAATCCGCATTAACTGAAGATGAGCTTTTCGGTTTCGGAACAAGTGCCCGCAAATATCGGTCAGCGTCGCGAGTCACTGGTGAAGCCCACTTGGCACAATGTGGTTCCAGGTCAGGTGGCACCCGAAACACTGGACCGGCTGCACCGGATGACAAATGGTAATCAGCCAGACCAGATCACCAGCGCCGGTGGCGCCACTCAGTACGGCTCAGCTGGTACGGAAGATGCAAATCAATCGTACATACACTCCGGCGGATCGACGGCTGCCCAACGGCGTCGGGTTGAGTTGTTTGACATTTTCGGGAAGGTACGAGATTTGTTGTGTGTTTAAGATTAAAAAAATGTACATTGTTTTGTTCAAAGATGCAGAGCTGATTTTTTGTTTGTTTATTTAATTAATACAAAGTATTTCCCACGTTTAAAAACAAATTTTGTTCAATTTTCAATTTTAATTCAATTTTTTTTAATGCAATCACCAAAATCGGTAAAACTAAAATTAGCCTGCGATTTTTAATCGTATTTATTTTCATATTTTCCAAATCGAGAATGTAATTAATTAAGTATCTGCGCACAGATCAATTTTATTAACAGGCTTTCACCGATAAAAATATATGTACTACAATGTGGTGCCCTTGAAATTGCGTCGGTGGATATGGAAAATTTAGTTATGTACTTTACCTGTTTGAGCGGGGGGCTCTTGTGGAGCCCGCTGCAAATAGAATCACCCACGCGGAATACTCAATTTATGCTCTGCATTTTTTATGCAATATATACAACTTTTTATGCAATATATAGAACTTTATATAGAATATTATATACAAACATATACATAATAAAATTATATTGTTTTCAAACAACAACAACAACAACAACAATATTCTCTACGTCAACACATCGCAAACACATTCGCAGGTCATGCTTCTGGGTGACTCGGGCGTAGGAAAAACGTGTCTGCTGGTGAGGTTTCGCGACGGGACTTTTCTATCTGGCAATTATATCACAACGGTTGGCATTGACTTTCGGGTGAGATTTCAATTAAATTCCGTTTCTATAGGGGTGTGTCAATGTGTTTAGATTTAAGATGTAATTTTGTGTATGTTGGTGTTCGTGTTTCAAATAAATTCGGAGTTTTTTTCGTTTTTCCAAAAGTATGTGTGAATCAAGTCAAATGTTTTTTTCTCTCCGAGCTTTACGGCTTTTACTTATTGCTGGTATATGTATATACAGACAGTGAAACATATTATGCATAGCATATACTATAATAACGATTGTACCTATAGACAGGATAGATATATAGTATCTACGTTGTACGTGAATAATAAACAACGAGATGTCTCTGGGAGAAATTAAATTAAAAAGACGTTGGTTTCCCAGGTATCGTCGTTTTTACGCACATCTTATGCTCGAAGCTATGGAAATGTTTTCATAACTTTGGAGTGCTTGACGCAAAGAAGAAAAAACTGAAAGCTTTTGTAATATTGAGAGCTTTAAAAATGCACTACAGTACGCGGCGCACAGTGATGCCGTTGGATGTATTGTCGGCCAAAATCCGATATATTTCACAAGGGTATTTTTTTATTTGGTAATGTTGGTATGAAATAGAACAGACTCATATTTCAAGTTTAATTAAATTAACTTTTTTTATTAAACCTAAGAAATCACAATTTAATAAGCTCAAAAGTCACGCATTCAAATTTGAACAATTATAGACTTAAAGTTTCTGTCAATAAAAATCTCAGTTTTTTAAGATATAATGGTATTTTTTGAAGTTGCATTATACATTTTTATAGTATTATTATTAGGAATTATTATAATTTTTTGATTTGGCTTTATTGAGTTATTATTCAGGTTTTATTTAGGCTTTTTTCAGGACTTATTTAGACCTTCCTCAGGTTTTATTCAGGCCTTATTCAGGCCATATTTAGCTAATACGTAACGTACATTATTAATGTAGTCCTTATTCAGGCCTGATTGAGGATTTATTAAGGCCGGAAATACCCTGTACTAATCATGCCGTAGTTGGTATGATTTTATACATGTTAAACTCAAAACCGCATTAGGACCTCTGGTCCAATATAGGACATCACAGTAAAGGCCTCCTGTTATTTTTGTACTGAATACAAATTAATGACCATAATATGATATTATATTTTACATATTCACAATCTAATTTTTAAATTAGTTAAATCTATTGCAATCTATTAAAAAAAAATATTGTTATTCTATTTAGAAAACTTGTTTTTGTCCCTGTTTTTTTTTTATTAATAATTACACCAAAAGTCCTTCCGAAAAGAAAAAGAAATAAGTTTTTTAATGAAGGGCTTATTTATTTCAAAATGGACTTTTTAAAGGCCTAGGGCAGAACTACAGAACTAGCATCTTTAAGTTAGGTACACCAGTGCCCAAAATGTACTAAATAGTTACCTTAGTGAGCGACTTATTTACACAGGACCTACTTTCAGAGTTTATGCTTACCGTGAGTGTATGGTCACAATAAAATGAGCGTGACGCTCACCTTGTCCTAAAATGATATATATATATATATATATATATATATATATAGTTGCTACCACTATAATTACGTTCATTGAAGGGAGTGTTTCTCAGCTCCAATCTTATCTAGACGGGATTTCAACTTTAAACCTCCTTCTTTAAAAAAAACATGCATTTTTGGATGGAATGTTGGATTTCAACCAACTCTAAGAAATAACTATTATATTATATATTCACGATTTTGACAAATAGAAATTTTTATACAAATATATGTTTTAGTATTGTCCACAAAATAACAAATCAGCAACACTGTGCGCTAAACGACGAAGGACATTCCATTATTGAAAGCCGAGAAGTATTTTTATGATTTCTTGCAGTTCTACACATACACACATTGAATAATTTCAGTCCTCTTTAAGTTAATTAGTGCAATTTTGTGCAATCTTTGCGGGAAGCCGTATTTTATAGGAGAAACCTTAGTTTGCAATTAAGAAATTGTTTTTTTTTTCAATATATGTCTTTATAATATATATATTTTTTAAATTAATTGCATTTTAAAATTCTAGAACAAAGTCGTATGCCTGGATAGTACCCGGGTGAAACTGCAGATTTGGGACACGGCTGGTCAGGAGCGATTCCGAAGTGTAACGCACGCTTATTATCGGGACGCACACGGTATACGAATATTTTTGAAAAATAAAATCGGATTCGATTTCAATAATAATAATTTTCTTTAGCTTTGCTTTTGCTGTACGATGTCACCAATAAGGTAACATTCGACAATATTCGAGCCTGGCTGGTAGAAATTCGAGAGTACGCACAAGAGGACGTCGTAATTATGCTGTTGGGTAAAATAATATACATGCGAACAATACTCGCGACTGTAGAAAGTGTAACACAATATGTCTCTATGTTTCGTGCGCAGGCAACAAGGCTGATTGTCCCGATCGTGAGGTTCGCCGTGAGGAGGGCGAACGTCTGGCACGTGAGTACAATGTGGCGTTCATGGAAACGTCTGCAAAAACCGGCCTCAACGTGGAGCTAGCTTTTCTGGCGGTTGCCAGGTAACATACACTTTCTCAGCTGTGACGCGCTGCTCCCACATCTAAATCTTAATATCAAAAACGAAACTTTTTCACAGGAAATTGAAGTGCAGGAAAACCGATTCGATCGATGAGTCAAGATTCAATGTGCAGGACTACGTGAAGGAGCACACACACAAGACAACGTGCCCTGCATGCAATTTGTAATTATCGTATGTATAGATATAGAATTACGAGTATTTATACCTATATATAGACATAGTTTGCCACAATATCAAATAACAATAATAATGAGGCAGAAAACTAATTTTCCCTAAGTATTTACTGCTCATTTAAACAAGTTAACTAATAACATACTATTATATATATATTTATAGCATTTTAGTAATGAAATATGTATTAGAGATGAAAATGTTAAACCAATCGTACCTACAGTCCCAACAATACGAGTATACACACACACACTCAAACAAATATACACTATATATACACGTATTCTTTTACAACTTTTGTATGTTTTCTTATATTTCCCTTATTCAAATGCCAAACACAGTACACAAAACACAGAAAAGCCCCAAGTACACTCAAGATAATATACTAAAATGTATATATATATACTAGAATATACACTTTATATAATATATATATATATACTTGCATCACAAACACACTGTTGATCCAACTACAAATAAAAATAAAACTATATTCAAAACAAAGAAAATACTAGCAGAAATTCTATTTAAAAAACAAATATATCACTACAAATACCAAATATATAAATAAAATAAAAATATATAACACAAATAAAAAGTAGTTATAGTAGAAATGTGTATATCAAATAAAATGTATACTATTTAGTTTTTAGTATATACTAGTCATTGTATACTATATACTAAAATAAAAATGATTGTAAAATGCAGTGTATGTTTACAAAGACCAAAATATATTTATTGTAAATTTGAGATGCGAAGCTTTTGATTTGTTGTGAAAGGTTTATATACGAAGAGAGGGCCACCCCCCGCCTGTGGCATCAATGTAATGATGCATATAAATATCCAAAAAAGGTTTTCCTGTAAGTAAGTAATATAGTAGATATATATATAGAACATGTTTTATATTTAAAATAACATTTTATTCGGACAACGCTTGTCGAATATTCGAAAACTTGTAAAACATTCGAACAGAATTTGTTTTCCGGATGCCGGATGAAACTTTGGTTTTGGAATTCTTATTTAATAATTTATATGTATTGTAGGATTTCTTTGCTCTTCTCGTCGCGTTGCCCTACGCATGTAACATTCACATAGTTTTAATACATTTTTTTTTACAAATCTCAAATTCATAAACAAGTTTGGGTAATCAATTGTAATTTATTTGTTTGGCTACGAAAAGTTTGATTATTATTTGCAACAGAAATATATTTGTTTTTAAACAATTATATAAATGGTGAATATTATGTGAGTGCTAAAATAAATATTTGGGTGCCAAATTTTGCATTTCAATAAAAACATTTGACATCCAAATTAAATAAATGAGTACCAAAAAAATATTTGAATACTTTTTAAAAAAAAAAAAATTCTCTGTAATATATTTGAATACCTAAAAAAACAATTAGCACCATAAAAATATAATAAAATTCAAGCAAGTAAATGCTTATAAATAATATTATTATAATTAAAAATAAAAAAATAATTCGCTTAATAAAAATAATTAAAACATAATATTTAAAGATTGCGTGCTAAATAAAATATAGATTGATGCTAATTAAAACTAAACGCGTTCTATAATAAAGTATTGATTTTTCTGTGTTTATAGAAAGGAAATGGCGCAATAAACTCTGCTTTTGAAACATAAATATTGAATTCTAAAACATTGTTTATTTATATCCACATTATTATGTTGATTGTTTTTTTTAGTAAAAACGCTAAAAGAAAAGCTAAACTAATTTAATTACGAGAGAAGGAAAAGAAATTAGTGAATTGCGTTGTTTTTTGCTAGCAAAAAACATGCAAAAGACTAGAAAAAATCAAAAATATCATTAACCTTTAAAAAATATAATAAATTTCAAAATGGTGTATTTGTATTTTTCACTCGTTTTAATCGTTTTTTTTTAAATTAGAACATGTTTTAAAATTTTTAGATTGAAATAAAACTATTTGATTGGCTAATTTAAACTGGTTTTATTTGTTTTAAGGGTTTTAAAATAATTTAAAAACTGATTAAAACACAATGAAAATAAAACACGGTTTTCGTTGGTTTTTACGTACGTTTTAAATATAATTTTTATCACACTTTATCACACTTAAATTGTAAATACTTGTATTGTGAGTGATAATACGAGACAGGTCCAGCACTTAGGGTACAAACCTTTCGGAAACATTCCTCCATTCATTCAGAGGAGAGGTTGGAATATAGTGACCTACATCAAATGTCAACAACAAATGTGTTTATGAGAGAACAGTTCGTGTACCACACTCTCCCAACTATTGGATGAATTGTTCCGCGGAACTAATCTTCTCTCGAGAATATTTACTTACTCAAGCAGTCTTACGGCAGGGATCCCAAATTTTGGCCTAAGAATGATGTTATTGCTCCAGATGGATTCGTGACACTTTGATTACCAACATCCGCTGTGGCTTAGCCTCTTTCAAAGCAGATGTGGGACTAGTTCGCATGGCACTAGATGCCAATGCAAACCAGTGGTTTGAATTTCTATAATGTCATTTTAGCCGATAACCTCTTTGCTATCTCCCACCACAGGATAAGATGGCGGTGATGAGCATCAAAGGGTCTAATTATGGCTAAGTAGAACCAGTGGTCCACTTTGAGGGACTAACCACAAGACCTACCAAAAACCTTGTGGTATTGCTGGCTTGCGTGCATTTTGAACAAATAGCCGGATAACAGCCGGACTTTGTCGACTTTGTCGCGATTCCTGCCTCCTCTATGCAAAGCCACCCTGAAACGCTTACAAATTTTTTTTCGTAACTAGGCGACAGTGTGTTGTACAATGCTGGCTGGGCAATTTACTAGTTCTTGTTCTCTCCGCCGCCGGCGACAATTTTGTTATTTCAGGGCATTCGATTTCAGCGCCGCGGCGTCCAAATTGCGATTGCATCGTGGCCATTTATATATTGTTGTCAATCCTGGCTGCTAAGTTTGACGAGTTCCCAATGATGTTGCTTTTCTTTGTTTCATTTTCATGACAACATTTTACAGTATCCTCTAAATTGAGAGCCTTATATAAATATTGTTTTATTGGAATCTCCAAAAAAAACGCAATTTTAAGGTCCAAAAGACCAATTGTTGTAAAACACCAGCTTTAACATGCTCCAGTAATTACCCCAAATTATAATATTCTGAATATTCACAGTTAAATTACATTTTCAAATTCTTTATAAATATTTTAAGGAAACGTACACAAGTTAAACACTTACCAATTATCCAAAGGTATATTTTAGGTTTTTCACACTATAAAATAATTATATAAATTATAAAAAAGACCTCGAAAAAGACTCAATCTCATAAATGTATCGCATTTATTATATTAGTAACAATTTGAGGTCATTCCAACCCATAGAAAGTTTTCGTATATAGTTTTCGTAATTGCATATATTTTTAACAAGAAAACTAATCGTTGGACGGATTTTATATATAAAATATATAGTCATAGTGTATAAAATACTATGAGTCATTCTTGAAAATGTGTTGTAAAGGTCCATAAAATATGTTCTTACATGATGTACCTAAAATCTAAAATGTTACAGTTTGTTGTTGCTAAATCTAAATTAATTGATTGAGCTCTCCCTGAATGTCATGTTTGCAATCCTACAAAAAAAGACTACAGAATTTTTTTTACAAATTTTCAACTTTAAAATATCGGTTGTTTCGAATTAAAACTGGCTCATAAGTTTGCACTATTGTATTTTACAAGCTCGCGGTAAGGTCTAATGTGGCACTGTACCATCAACAATTACTATGTTTTAATAGAGTAAAATACTATAACTAAATAAAATATTTTAAATCCTATGCAATTGCAACTATTAAAATCACAGCAGCTGTAGCTGCAAGGGACAAACTGCACTGCAGACTATGCGCACTGTTTTCCGGTTTCCGGTGATTTCTGGTGCTTTCGACGACCGAAGTTGTCGGCGTTGGTTCGTCCAGGGCATTGCTGGGCATTTCCTTGATGACATTGCGATCGGTTTTGTCCAGGTCGTCGGTCACTTCGGCGGACATTTGCTTGGGCGTACGACCAGCGTTGGCATCACTTATTCGTTCCTCCGTTTCGTATGTTCCCAAATATTCGGTAGTCATTTCCGGTGTCACTTCTTCTTCTGGCATTTCTTCGTTTGGTTCGGTTTCGCCGTCAAGGGACGGATCATCGATTGTGTTCTCGTCCAGTTCGGCAACATTAAATAGAACCACACGATCGCCGAGCGGCTGTATCGGTCGAAAATTGTGCGTCAGATGGTGGCCATCTTCGCCTTGAAGGGCTCGAAACCTTTCGAACTGAAACATAAATGTATTAGAAACTTATAAATATATATTTATAATTGTGTGATCATGAAACTATCTAACTGTAAGCTCTTTAGTCTTTATTTATAATTATAAAAATAATAATAGAATGTACTATATATAATTTCATAAGGGCATATCTGTAAAACACAATTATGCTGGCCAATAAAAAAAACGACGTGTAAAGTTACCAAACTTGTTTCGTGAATGTACTTCATATATACACGTTTATAACTGTTAATCTTACAACTGTTCAGAGTGTTCACGACACGGCTGGCGCCAAAACACCGCTTTAATTGCGCGATCGCAGATATTACGATCGCGAAGGTCTTCCGCATTCATTAAATTTACCAATTCAAGCATTTGTGCGCGTGTGTGTTAGCAAATACTAATTTATTGGAGATCAATCGATCGCAACGAATTCAAAGGTATTATACACATAGTATAATACCTTTGATTACTTGTTAATTTAATTTGATTGATTAATATCCAATGAATATTAATATAAATGTTTTTTAATTGTAATTTAGCCGCCAAATTGTGAATAACAAAGAAAAACCATTCAATTAATGCAACTGTTTTATTATTTAAATTTGTGCATGTTTAATATTGTGCTCGGGTTTTGTGGGGCTATTTAACTCATTTTTAAGCTGGTATTAGATTTTCTTATTGATAGAATCGACAGAAAATAAAAAAATAAAATTTGAAACGTATTTTTATAATAATTATTTTTTTGGATAGATTTTCCTGATTTTTTTTAAGATATAGATATAATATAAGATATATAGTCAATCCAAATTTACGGTTTGCTTTCATATATATTATTGAGGCAAGCTGACCCTGACCGTTATCTTGAATGCTTTTATCGTTTACTATAATAAAAAAAAGAAAATTAAGTTCAAAAATAAATTTTCAATAATTTGAAGGGTTGTTTAAAATTATTGAAAAATTCAAGTTTTTATAGATATTATTTTTTAACATTTTATTTCAAAAACAGTCCTTTTTAAGTTTTCATATTTCCAGTTATTTTTCGAAACGTCAATTTTGTCATTCGAGTTTTTTTTCATAATTTTTTCCTATAAACATTTGGGGTTAGGTTTCATTTGGGATAGCTCAAGAAAACATAGTAAAAATACTACCAAAGCAAGCAAAAAAACATAATTTGGTATTCCAAGTTTTTCTGCTGGTTTTTTGCTTGTTATCACTCGTTATTCAAACTTTCGTTATTAAAGTTTTTTTTATTTTCGGTTTGAAATATCGACAATAAAAGTTTGATTGTCAAAAAAGGACATCAAAATCTTAACAAAAAAAAATCTAGCCAAAATAATATACAAAAAAGTAAAAAAGTGTGCCTTTTTGTTTATAGAAAATGTCGAGTTTTTTTAGTCGAAGTTAATTTCAGTATAGATTTATTTAGGTGCGTCAAGTTAACCCCCTACGGGGGTTCCAGTTCCAGTTCCCTACGGCGGTTCCGGCAATTTGGGTAGCGGTTTTGGGGAGGCTAAGTTGACGATTTTTGACTCTTTTATAAAGTCCAGAACTTAATTTGTGTACATATACTTAAAATTAGCAATAGCGAAAACAAAATGATAATATTTTTCCTATAAATTAAGCC
>JAAAKO020093373.1:0-22098 GCA_010015015.2 Bolitophila cinerea
TCCATTTTTGGAAAAGAAAGCGTTTTTATATAAATTAAATTTTGTCTAAGAAATCTCCACGATTAGGGCTCGAGCTCTTGTATATAAGATGTTCAGACCTTTTGCGAAAAAAAAATAAAGATAGGGTAAAGCAAAAAACAAGCAAAAAACTTGAAAAAAGGTTATTTTGTAATATAACAATAACTCGTTTTTATTTTTAAGTTTTTTAATCAAGCATTTGGCATGAAACGTATAATATCATTAGGGTAACAGACGTAGATTAATAACCTTAAAATTAGCTTAAAAATCTTTGAAAATCTTACCAAAAATCTAATTTTTAACAATAAAAAACAATGACACAACTAAATGTGTACACAGAGATTAAGTGTTATTGTCACATAGGGCATTGGCGTTTTAAAACTTTTGGCGCGTTTTAAAAACTTTTGGCGAAGCTTTACTTACATTTTTATGATTACTCTGAATTATAATAAATATCAATAGTGAAAAAGACAATATTTTAACATGTTTCTATACATAAAAAAAATGGAAATTTAGTTATCAATAAACTTTTACCATTAAAAACAAAAATACATTGTTCATGCATGTATAATTGTTTCTTCAAAAAATGTGAAATATGCCAGACATCTTTTCTATTCAGCTAAAATTGTTCCCGACTAAATACCAAGTAATAAATAATTAAGATTGCATTCATGTTGAATAACTTCACTGTATAAACAATTTAAGTCTGTTGTAGATGCGGTTTATCAACTGTACGAGTATAATAAAAGATAAAAGTATTATATAAGATTTTTTTATAATGTCTTTGGCATGCAGACGCACGTGTCAATAACAGTATACCATAATGTATAATTTATGTTTATGTTCAAACACCGCATTTATTTAGTCTGTAAACATTTTATTTTGTGTATACTAAATTCCTGTAATATAAATTTAAATTGCTATAAAACAGCAAGATTGGGAGAATAAGTGAGTGTTCGCAGAGAATTGAAATTTGATTGTTCAATTCAAATTGTCTAGCTGTACCACTTTTTGTGTTATAGAAAAAGGGAATTTAAACTTATCCACATAATGCTTTGCCACTGGATTTTAGGTGTTTTTTTAGATGAATTCAAATTAATCGCATTTTTTTAAACAGAAAACCCATTACGTCTTATGTTCTTTTAGTATAATGTTCTCATTCAGTATATTGTTTTAGCGTTATTATCTTTTTTAGTTATTAAAAATACTATTTTCCTTTTATATTGAAATGTATTTAATATACTATTTAATACTATTCAATACATTATACTATTTATACAATATCTACTTATACAAATTCAATTTAATGACATTTTCTAATTTCCGTTTATCATTTTTGTTATAGATTTTCCACCTGTAAATAGTATAAAGTGACCAGCAGCAAAATGGTTCGTCAAGATGAACAATCGACGTTGCTGCAACGGACCAACGGTAGCAGTGGCGGACCCACGATTGTCACAAGTAAATGTAGTTTTTAATTTGTTGCGTTATATGTATTTTTGTTTGTACAAACTGCATGTAATTATTTGATTGACAGTTATTGAGTACAAATGTGAATAATAATTTAAATCAATAATCTATAAATGGTTAAATTGTTTCCCTAGCAAATTTAATTTTTGATTTCAAAATCATTATCTACCATCCACCATAGATATAATATTACTCAATTAGAAAAATAAACCTTCCCAACTCAGCAGTCTATTAAAGACATTCATTTTTTATGATTACGATACACTTGACATCGATGAATCTTCATTTTAAAATTATCAAACTGATAACTAGGTATAATTTGTAACAGTTTTTGATTTTAATTCTATGAACCAATAACATTTTATTCAAGATTGCAATTTTGTAAATAATACGATAGTTTCACATGGTTTTTGAAGATCAATTGATAGTTGAATAATGAGAGCAACACTACGTTGTTTAAAGTGTAAGATAATTCAAATTAATTTAATGTTTTAAATTAAAAAAAATTAACAATTAACAATTAAATCATTTTTGTAAATTGTTTTTTTTTTAAGTACAACAAAAAGAATAGTTTTTTTATTAAACAAATTAAATAAATTTAAATTATTGTAAAATAGAAGTTTATTGTGTCTAAACAAATATGCTGTTACTAATATTAAAAAAAAAAACAAGATTTCCATTTTTATAATAAATTTGTATTTGCGGACAGTCTTTGTCATCAAGAGTTTATCTCATTATATAAATAAAAAACAAAATAAACTCCAATCTAAAAATGTCTCCTCATCAAATAATGTAAACAATTCTATGTTCTAAGTATTATTGTTATTTCTTTAAAATATTAATATTCATTCATCAGTAATTAATAAAACAGATAATCGAGAATCCATATTATAAATAGTATACATTAAAATTCTTGACCTATAAGCACATCGTTTACATTATATTATTTCATGTTGTTTATGTTGCAAAGATTATTTATTATGTTTTCGCTGCGAATGTGCAATAGCCTAACAATTTCTAATCGTTTTTATTTGCCGAGCGCTGCGTGATAAAATGTATGATTATTCCGATGATCTATTTTTGAATTAAAATTGTATTATATGTATTATAATTGTACATGAATGTTGTTTTGACAATGTTTCTCAAGAGATTGACGCGTTGTCAAATTTGCGATAGGAAGACTAATCTGTTGGCTTACTTGACCCACCTTCGTTTTTCTGAAGACAACATGCCTTCTAAGTTTTTAATCTGCTAATGCTTGTATTCTTCCATATTTTTGCATTTGAAAAAAAAATCACCGTATAAATATGTATGTATGTTTGGATGTATAAATATTCAACCAACCCCCGCCGATGCTAATTTATTGTAATATTCATTTTAACCGTGCGTTTACATATCGAATTCTTGTGGGCACAAAAAAAACACATTGATCCTACCAACAACAACCAAACATGCAATCCTGCAATTTACTACACGCGGTGTCTGATTTGTGGTGTGTGTCTACTTATAGTGTGGCTATGTGTGTGTGTGCGTGTGTGTGTGTGTGTGATTGTGTATATATTAGTTACGTTCACGAATAAAGCATTCTTCTTTTGTACATTGAGTCCCCTCTGTGTTCCACCGTTCCACGTCGTCGTCGAGTCGGTCGACGTCTTTGTCGCGCAATGCGTTATCCAGAATAAAGAAACAGGAATGAAATATTCCACTAAATTCCTACATACATTTTTTTAAGTCTATACGTTGTTGCTTGTACTACTATTTATGTATAAATACATAAAACCGGTTGCGAGGAGCACACACACTCAATAAAAGGGCCCAACGAGATTTCCGCGAGCCATTTCTGTTAATTCTATGCGAGCGATCGCTCTCTACCAAATTATCCATTGCATTTCCACGTACTTTGGCTGTCTCTTATAATATCTTTGGTTCTGTATGTGTGTGTAAGTGTGTGAGTGTATGTACTGTGAAGTTCTTTGAGCTCGAGTTTTTCGTATTTTTGTGTGTGCGAGCGTAAGCAATTATATATACTTATATGTTTAGTCTAATGTTGCTGGTATTTTTGACGTTGTAGATGGATCGGATGTCGAGAAGGCGCCATTTTTGGCTAAACCAGTACGACTCACGCCAGCTTGGGAAGCGACCAATTTGCCTAACGACGAGCTTAATTTTAAAGGTAAATTTCTTATTTACATTATTTCCTAGAATCTAGTCATAAATGTTAAAATTCAATATGCCTATATGCAGGTCTAACCATGGAACGTGCCAAGATGGAGATCAGCCCGCCTCGTGATAGGTTAAATTTGATATTTTTAACGTTGGTGCTACACGGCGTCGGCACTTTGATGCCGTGGAACATGTTTATCACAGCCAATTCGGTAAGAATCTAAAATTGTATGTCTATGTAACGTATTTCTTATTATATTTTATGTATTAGTATTTTGTGGACTTTAAAATGAGTAAAAGCTACACAGGAGTCGACACAAACTATGCGATGAACTTCATGGCATACCTTGGTTTCGCATCTCAAATTCCTAATGTTGTATTCAATTGGTTGAATATCTTCTTGAATCTTGGGTAATTTTCAATCGATCTATATAGTTTAATCTGTGTATCAAATCTAATATACATTGTCATTTTTACAGAGGTAACCTAACGCCCAGGATCGTGTACAGTATTCTCGTCGAAGTGTTGGTGTTTATCGTGACCGTTGGTCTGGCCATGACTGATTCGTCCGGTTGGCCCGGTACATTCTTCTGGATTACCATGATCACTGTGGTCATTTTGAACGGTATGTTGTTTGGTTTTTCAATCAATTAATTTACATTTATATATATATATATATATATATTGAAATTTCAAAATTGGTCTATATATTTAGTTGCTGGCGGAATATATCAGAATTCCGTGTACGGCATGGCGGCCAAGCTTCCGTTGAAGTACACCGGTGCCATTGTGCTGGGCTCGAACATTAGTGGAACCTTTGCATCGGTGGTCTCTATTCTGAGCTCTGTGTTTGCATCGTCTCAGCGAACGGCTGCCATTTACTACTTTATCACCGCCATGCTGGTGCTGTTAGCTTGTTTTGACACCTATTTTGCCTTACCCTTGAATGTAAGTCGTCAATCCATTAATTGCCATCATCATATATATCAATATATATCAATCATAATTAAAATATTCGCAGAGATTCTATCGTTATCACGAAATGCTGCACGAGAAAGATACCGAAAAGTCTAACATCGCAAACGGTGGCCCGGCCAGCCGGCCTCCGTACTGGCAGATCTTCAAGCAAGCGTCACCGCAGCTGTTCAACGTGTTCTTTGTGTTTTTCATCACATTAGCCATCTTCCCAGCGGTGCACTCAGGTAAGTCATTAAAAAATTTGGTCAGAAGCATGATGCGCAGACTAGTGACACGTTCAGTTTAGACTTTGAATCTTTTAAATGAAAAAAATAAGGAAAAGAGAAATTTTAAGCAATAGGCACTATGGACATAGATTTTGTAGTCCTTTTCATCATTTCATGCAACTTAGCTGTGAGATCAATAGTATACACTTAAATTCGCAATTTTGTTAACACAATTGTACAAGATGTTAGAATATGATAAATGTATTGTGAGTCAATTCTTGGAAAATTGTAAAAGACCTTCCTATCTCTCATTAAAATTCAAAAAACTTTATTTTTTTATTTTTTAAGAGCGCTAAATTTGTTTATTGCAAAACTTCACAATCAAGTAAAAATGTTATTGTTACCTATGTAATGCTAAAGAACACGTACACGTAAAAATGGCATCATTATAAAAAACTAGGTCACTTGGCCATTCTCATTTTTGTACTTCTATTTCCTCAATATAATTGAAGATGTATTAAAAACACCTACTCCTTTCGGTGCACTTGTTTTGCACACAACATATTTTGTATTAGCTGATTTAGATAATCCTACAAAGAACTGTATTTCTGCTTAAAATATATTTACACATAATAATATTACAAATTTATGTCTATTATCTACGGTGGTTCTATTATAATATCTTGGTCTCAATTAAACGTCCATGAATAATAATCCTACCATTTGCATTATTCCAAATTGACTATACTCAAACATTTCATCTGATTAGATATCAAAAGGATTGATACGAACTTTTTCATTCCGGAGAAACTGTACGCCAGCATTTTGTGCTTCCTGACCTTCAACGTATGCGCCATGGTTGGTAGTCTGGTGACGTCTTGGGTGCAATGGGTATGTGGATTTTATAACATACAAAAACAAAAATACAGACATATTAACCAATTTGTGTGTTCTGTTTAGCCCAAGAAGGAATTCCTGGTGTGGCCAGTTGTGCTTCGTCTAGCCTTCGTTCCATTGTTCCTGCTTTGTAATTATAAACCGATGAATATTGAGCGAATCTTGCCTGTCCTAATCACCAACGACTTTGTGTATTGGGCGCTCGCCATCGGCATGGGCTTCAGCTCTGGCTACCTCAGGTAAATTTTCATATTTATTTTAAATCATTTTAAATACTATAATAATGTATCGTTTAATCTCTCGCAGCTCCCTGGGCATGATGTATGCCCCGCAGACAGTTGCTCCACAGCACGCAGTCACCGCTGGCATGTTCGCGGCCGCTATGCTGATCACAGGCATCTTCTCGGGCATCTCGTTCTCGATCGTTTTCCCGCACATTGTAAAATACGTTACGTGGTAACTTTACGTTTTAGTAAACTTGTTAAGCATATTCAGACGGGAAACAATGAGCGGACAGTTTGGATTATTTTCACATTGTTTCCTTTTTACGATTTTAACCAAAACTATATTTTATTTGTACTGTGTTTGCTAAACTGTCTCATCAGAATTGTACTCCTGATGGATCTGTACTTGTTGTTGGAATTCAATAGATATTTAAAACTTTTCTTATGAGAAAATTCTTGCCCCTTATCCCCCGCACACACACAAAAATAACACTCACCCACAACTACAAACAATCATATCTATTCAGGCAATTTTTTATCTAATTCTAAACCATTGTATAAATCTATTAATTAGATAAACATATACATACTTTATATAATATACATATAATTATAAATATATATATATAAAAAAAACAATACAATATAAACGTCTTCAGCTATTGAGCAAATTTACAGCACGTGCTCTCGATCATTTAAATGTTGCTCGAAATTATTGTGGTGCGCATAAACTGTTTTTTTAATTTATTTTATCATGTTATAGATAAGAGGATTGTGGCAACTGCATTGGTCATACGATTGTTTTAATTTTGTTTGCTAAACAAATATATACTATAAAAAGCCCCACATTTGTAATATAAATATACACACTCTCATATAAATCTACCCTCATCCTACGCACTAAAAACCCATGTTGACCAAAGTTACTATTTAATTTAAATAGCGTATAGAGAATTAAACAAATAAAACAAACCCTCTTATGATCACACAAAGTTTTCCAGCTGAATAACCCTATTAACTGCAACCTAGCATTAAACAGACAAACACACACACACAAACAGCTGAAGCTTTTTCTACGAAATCCACTTTTTGTACCGCCCCCCATTCTATATAATACAATACTATTTCAAAAAATAACTTAACAAAATACAAGCTTTACAGGGACTTATCGCCACAAGTCTCGCATTCTAAAAAACTGAAAAGAAAATGCCAGCATGTGGTCATCCATTCTTTTCCAATAAACACCAATAATAAAAACAAAATATACAAATCACATTGACAATAAAAAAAACAACAAACACAAAATAACGCGCGCATTATATACACAAAAACATAGCAAATAAAGAAATATACAAAATGCAAAAATATGCATACATTTTTAAAATAATAATCAAGCAAATGAGTCAACGGTGCGACTCGACTTTTTACGTAAAATACCTTTTTTTATTTTGAATATGAAAAATAAATTATAAAAAGTATCTAAGTTTTATTACGACATTCTATACAATCTTGTTACGACCCTTTTTATTTTTATTTCGTGAAAGTAAAAGATTTATTTAAACACACAAAACTACTTGTCGTTCATAAGGATAATTGTTGTTTGTTTTTGTGTATCGTATTTGTATGCGAGACATATTTTTTATATGGAAATTTGTCAGTTAAATTTAGTGTATTTATGAAAGAGCCCGTTTTTAGTCTATGATTAGCGTTTTGGAGATAGAAAAGATTGTTGTGTGGTGGTCTGTTCTAGAAATACAGAGAGAGAAAGTGAGAATTAAATATTAAAGTAGTTATAGTTTTTAGTTTTATACATTTTACGAGATTTAGTTTGTATTTGTTCATTTGTTTTGACAATAAAAATAATTGAAAAAATGATTTGTGGATCTGTTTTATTTGTGGGAAAATATTTAACGTGACATTTTAAATGCATACACGATTTACATATGTGCCGGTAAATATATAAGTGGCCTAAGACACTTTTTCTTAGTATCGATTTTCTTTCAGATAACTACATAATAAATGTGGGCAAATTATAAAATCAATAAGTGCGACTTAGGTCACTTTTATAATAACGGCCGCCTATATATGTGTTTATATAGTCGCTCGCGTAGCACGGAAGAGGAAAATACAATATATTGTCAAGCCATTTCCAGAAGACTTCCCAATATGTATGGTATTTTATTTAATTGTTTTGAGATTATTTGATTCATTTATTTTACGAAATGTGTGGTTTTAAATGAAATGTATGTAAGAATCTTTTAAATCAATTCGACGTTACTTGTCTTCATTAAAACTGCTTTACTAATTTTCCTTTACTCAAGAGCTGGTTTTCTTGGAATTATTGCTTTGTACTTTGGGGCGAAATGTTTAAATCAATTTTATACTATTTTTCGCTAACGAATTTATTTCGAGATATTTAAAAAAAAACGTTTTTGGCACATTTTTAGTTATTTGCTCATATCTGAATCGTTATTAAAAAAAATTGCAAATCGTTGTATGATGTTTGAAAGGTAATTTTGTCTTTTTTATTACATTACGCTTGCGGATCAGAGAAGATCTAGTAAAACAATAGCCGCTTATAGATAAAAATGTTTTTTAACACTTTTCTAATTTCCTTTGTTTAAAAAATGTTTCCACTTGTTTGCATCCCTTGCACATCCTTATTTGCACTTTGGGAGTTTTTTTTTCAAAAAAAAAAGGTTAATAGAATAACTAAAATGTTTTTCGGATAATTATAATTTTAGTTTTAGCAATACAATTTTTGTTTGCGTTTTCTTTTGCACTCCAAATAATATAATTTGGAGATAAAATGTAATAATTAAGTAATTTTTCTAAAATTAAATAAATATATATTTTATTATTTATTTTTTAAATGGCCTTTAAAAATTGAAAAAATAATTAATGTCATTATAAACATCTTGCTAAAAATTAAGTGAGTGTATTTTCTGTTTGGCTGCAATATTTTTTTAAAAAAATACACTCAGGTCATTTTTTCTTTTTTAAATTACTTTTTAATTTTTAAAGACCATTTAAAATAAAAAATATTTGAAAAAAAATATTTTTGTAGTTTTATTTTTGAAAAAATATTGCAGCCAAACAGACAATAACCCCCTTAACTTTTTGCAGGATATTTATTATTAAAATTCAATGCAGCCAAACAGACAATAACACTATCTTAATTTTTTGACATTATTTTATTAAAAAAAAATCAATATGCATTTTTATAATATTCCTTTTTTAATTTTTATCGGCAATTTAAAAAAAAGTTTCTTCTATTGCAAATTTTGAAGAAAATCGATTTGTTAGCATTTAGTATAATTTTTCAAAACCAACCGTCATTTTGGGCAAAATGTAACAAATATCTCAAAAAGTAAAAGAAAAAAAGAGTTATGGGTATTTTTTTGATGCGTATAGTCTATTAAAATAATAAAAACCAAACAAATAAAACATGACTTCCAAACGTAAGTATGCAATTTCACGTGGAATGCATCTATTATATAAAAACTTTATAGACCCCATTATAAAGGTGAAAATGATCAGGGAGCAAAACGAAACACTGGCGATAAAACATTTTTATCACTTTGAGAAGGATTGTTTGTTGTTTGTCAATATATGATTCATGCTGGACCAAATAAAAAATATATCATCGTCCGATACCGTTGACAGCAGGTGCGCCGTCGATGCCTCGCTTATATTCATAAAAATAAGGACCGCCGATGATTCGACGGGATCAAAATCCAAACCAAAAAGTTACTTTTTAAAATAAATTGAAATCTATGTAATTTCATGGGGATTTTTATAATTTTGCTTGTTGACGAAGCAGCTAATTAGATACGGGCCTTAGATTAAACCACGCAATATATTATAAAGAAAAACTTTTCATTCTCTGGGTGTAGTTTTTCGGAAGGTTTACACATAAATATGTTTTCTATAATTTACTTCATTATACTTCATGAAACCAATCATCGATTGAAGAGCAATATTAGTTCATTTGATTATTGTTTATATTTGAATTAGGACCGGCAAGCGTGTGTGTTGATAAAAATATGAAGAAATTAGATGGGCGCCAATATCAATTGAACACTCGAAAACTCGTTATCAACGCGACTACTGAGTACTGACTGTCCATTAATACTCAATACATGCACGGACTCAACAGTTGCTTTTGACGACTTAAACTTTATGTTCTGGCGGTGTTTTCTGTCTGAAGATAAGGCACAGCTAGTTTATTCTTGTTGAAAAATGAATATGTTTATCTCTCATCCTTTACAGGCAGAGCGTATGTAAAGTCTCAAGTGTGAGTCATCAAAGCAATTCGATTATGGCGATTTCATCGATCACAAAGACCACACAGAGTCGATTTTGTAGATTCTTTCGGATTCTTTGACGATTTATCACATGGACATATAAATCGGTGTGAAATTCTGATTTGCCAAAATCATCTTTCCAAAATCCGTTTTTTGTATCACATTATTCAAAATCCCATTTAGGAAAAAAAAATATTTGTATTATTTTTTTTTATTTAAATTTTAGTTTTTTGCAAAAATAACGTTAACCCATTTTCTATTTTTAAAAATATTATACTTTTTAAATATATTTGTTTTGATTTGATTTTTTAGTTTTTTTATTTACTTATATAATAGTAATTAAAAAAACTTTATTTTTTCGTACTAAAAAGCGGATTCCCAAAAATGAAAAAAATACTTTACCAATAAGATATAAGAAATACATGTAGGTTGGCCGCCTCTTTAAACAAATTGACAACTATATACCTACTAAAATTGGAACTTCTATAATCCAAATTTAACTCAACATATATACACCGCGACTAACTATCTATAGGTACTAACTAATATCTCAATAGGTATTTTATCGCTTTTATCGTTACACATTGTCACATTTACAATTTGATACATTCAGTTCTAAGGTTGTGTTTATAAGATTATATAGTAAATCAATCAGTATTAATCGCCAGTTATAGCGAGTTTCTATAAGATTAGCTCAAAAAAAAAAAAACACTCAACTTTATAAGGTATTAAGTAGTATAACGTGAACCACTGGGATTAATAGACGTTATAATAAGGAAAATATATATATATATATATATCTAAAATACAAGGAACAGTGCTACTTTTATTTTATCTAGAGTTTTCTGACGTATTGTAATTTGATTGAGAGAGAGATATATAGAGATAGAAAAGGAGTGTGTCACAAAATATGCAACAAGATAGCAATTCTAGGGGCCCGACCAAAGATTTGACGCAACAACCACCAACAAATATGGCAGTAACTCCACCCACTGACAGGTACAATGTGATATTTTTGATATTACTTATCATGGGCATCGGAACGCTGACACCATGGAACATGTTTATCACCGCCAAGGAGGTGAGATCGCATAATATTTTCAAAACTTTTAACAAACGACAAACCTCTGAGAACCATATAGTACTTTGTGGATCTCAAATTAAGCGTTAACTACACGGGAATCAGCTCGGACTATGACACGCAATTTTTGGCCTACATGGGATTTGCTGCTCAAGTTCCGAATGTGGTATTCAGCTGGTTGAACATTTTTCTGAGTTTAAGGTAAACATTAGTCAATAGACAGTGGTCAATTAATTGATATTATTGTTTAATAAATATTTTAATCGAATCTACGTTACACTCTATATAGCGGTAGCCTGACACCACGGATCGTCTGGACTTTAATGGTTGAGATGATTTTATTCATTTTGACAATGGTTGTGGCCATGGTGGATTCGTCTGCGTGGCCAGGAATGTTTTTCTGGCTAACCATGCTTACCGTAGTTATTTTAAATAGTGAGATTTACAACATAACAAATAATAATAATATTTATTAAATTATAATAAATCGCAGTTGCTAGCGGTATCTTCCAAAATACTGTGTACGGTTTGTCCGCAAAATTACCGATCAGATACACTGGAGCCGTAGTTTTTGGCTCAAACATAAGTGGCACCTTTACAGCTATTGTCTCAATTCTGAGCTCATCGTTTGCATCGTCTTTGTCCACCGCAGCCATCTACTATTTCATCGTTGCCATTTTTGTGCTGCTTCTCTGTTTGAATACTTACTTTGCACTGCCGTTGAACGTGAGTAGATCACAATATTCCATACATATGTTTTCCGAAGTGTCTGCAATTTAAAATCTTCTCACCAGAAATACTATCGATACTACGAATACATACTTGAACGCGAAACAAAGAAGTGCAACGAAGCTTCCGATGGAGTCTATGTGCGTCCGCCCTACTGGAAGGTTTTCAAGCAGTCATTCCCGCAGCTGTTTAACATATTCTTTGTGTTTTTTGTAACCCTGTCCATTTTTCCGTCGCTGCACTCAGGTACTTTACAAAAAATGTTTTTTTTTCTATTCTTCGGTATTATCGAAATCTTAAAATTGAAGATAAGATAATTATAATAACGATATTTGTTTTTTTGGAGTGTAGACATTAGGATTTCGGATCCAAACTTTCCGATTCCCGAGAAGCTGTACACAAGCGTTATGTGTTTCCTGACGTTTAACCTGTTTGCAATGGTCGGGAGTATGCTGACAACGTGGGTGCAATGGGTAATTATTTTTCCAATGGTTTAATGGTCAAATTGCCGGGTATTTAAATTATGTATTAAAAAAAACATTATTTAAGATATTATCCACAAACATAAAAAAATAAAAATAAGCTAAAAAAACAAGCAAAAATGCTAAATGAATAAAACAATGAAAAATACAGATTAAAAAAATGCGCGAAAACCGATATCCTGCTATCAAGATACAAAACAAAACTATATAACTACTTTATTTTAGCCCAAAAAAGAGTTTCTTGTCTGGCCGGTTGTGCTGCGCGCTGTCTTCATTCCACTGTTCTTGTTCTGTAACTATCATCCGCTGAATGTCGAGCGAACAATGCCAATCTATATTACCAATGATTGGGTGTACTGGGCCATAGCCATTCTCATGGGAGCTAGTTCAGGATATTTAAGGTAAGCATCATGTCGCCTAATTGCTAACTATATATACATATAAAAAAAAGTATAACACATACTGATGAATATTTCAGCGCTCTGGGCATGATGTACGCCCCAAAAACGGTCGCTCCACAGCATGCGACCACCGCCGGAATGTTTGCCGGTGCCATGCTCACAACGGGTCTCTTTACTGGAATCGTTTTCTCAATGGTGTTCCCGATTCTCGTACAATCTGTTTCGTGGTGATACATTTCAGACTCGAAAATCAAGTTAATACATGCATTCTGCCATCGGGTTTCTAATGATTTTATATTTACAATATACTATATTTATATTTTCATTTTATCATATCTGTATATTGTTGTGAATTTTGACTAAACGGTCAATTTTAATATCACAAATCAATTTTCAAATCTCAACATCCATTTATGTAATTCTACGTCATCCCTTTTGGAGTTTCCTGAATTCTAAATAAATTATAAAGATAGCAATAAAAGGTTTACCTTTTATTTTTAAGATTTATCTGCCTGATCAGCAGTTAAATGGGCCCCCAAAGCGTCAGTTCTTTCCGAGGGATCCCATCCCCATGGATATATAAAATATCCTCTTAAGACAGGAGTCAGATCCTAGGCGGATACAGAAAATATTTGGGAGGGCGTCATATCGGGTCACGATAGAATTTGAATATTGTTTAGGGATTAAAAATTCTGTTTTTACATAATTGGGTTTTTACAAAATTTTCTTTAACAAAATTCAGTTTTAAAAAAATTCTGTGTTTTCAAAATTCTGTAATACACAATTAAAAAAGGTTGTTTCTGTAAACATAAGAACCTTATAAAAAAACTGCCACTGGAATGGTTGTTTTACGAATATTTGGTAAAATATTATTCCACCAAATATTCTAAATACAATCTTTCCAGTGGAAAGATTGGAAAGAATATTATTCAGGTCCTTATTAAGGCAAACCATCTGAATAAGCTCAACCTGAATAATTTGACTGAATAAGCTTTTCTTAGCTTGATTGAGTCCAACTGAATAACGGCTCGGCCTGAATATTCTGCCAAATTAAGGCATCATTTGGCTCTTTTTCAGCTTCTGGCTGAATAATTCTTATTTCCCTTAATTTCATACAGCTTATGATTTACTTGTATTGAAGAGCATTTTTTATATAATAAAGTTTATATAGAGACAAATTATATCTTAAACATTTGCAAGGATCAGAGCCAGGTTTCGGACCGGTACCGTCGGTCCTGAAAGTCTATATTCTCGAATGTATCTGTTTAATTTAGGTATACCTTAATCTACAATTTAGGTGTGATATCAAATTTAATTTTAATGTTTTAAATACCTAATTTAGGTATATATTTTTTAAACTTAAATTTAGGTGTGCCATGAAACCGTCCTAAATAAATTTGGGTACGATATTTTTTGTATTTTTTAAATCATTTCGTTCACTAACGCAATGAATGCTATGCTTCCTGCCACTGCCAATAAAAAATAAGCAAAAAAGTAAGATTTATGGTAACCAAAAGGAGGAAGTTGTGAGAAGGAAATTTTTAATATTCTCATATTTGAGGAAATCTTGTAGTTTGTGGCGTACGTAATATAGGATATGTTCACAAGTATATAAAATACAAAAAATAAGGACTTAGTGGGAATTTTTGAATTGGAAGTGATTTAGTACAAGTATATAGTTATCCTAAATTTGACCATAATTGGACTGAACAAAATCCAAGCAGGTATTTGGCGTCCGAATGTATAGGGAAGCACGGATACGTCGCGTCGTGGCACTGTTGAGCCTTCCTAATAAGAATTTGAAAAACCCGAAATCTTTACAATTTGCATTTTTAAAACGGGTATTGCTCTTGATGTATTGCAGACTGCCTAACTTACGGCGAGCTTTTTGAATTTACGTATAGCATCTCTTACATTACAGTTAAACACTATACAATATACATATATACGGACATCCACTATCTAATCATAGTATTATTGTATCGGTTTTCATAGTAATATTAGTGTATTTTGCGATATCTCTGATGAACTCTGCCTAAACGAGCTGTAGAAATCTTAACCAAAACACAATCTTTGATACCTGTCATTTTAGTAAATATCTGGACAAACTGAATGTGGCTTCTTAGACGGAAAATATCCTTAGGAATGGCGTATGAGGTGCAATGAAGGGAAATTGATTTGCTAAAGGAGCCCTTCCAACTTATTCTTGTCTTAAAGACTTCTTTATATCCCGGCATCAAATATGTGTACATATAGTAAGAGTATATTAAAGATATAGGCAACGAAATTTGGATTTCGAAAAGGACATGAGGTCTGACCAGGCTATACTATTTTCAGAGGATATTCAAACAATCTTTGATACACTTGAAGCCGTTAGCGCTGATTTTAAATATTATTTTTTTGAAAAAAACATTGTTGGTTTTTTTAGTAAGGATAATTATTGTCACCGTGCAAATGCGGCCACATCCTGTAACTTGTAAATGATTACTATTCCTGTGCATATAGTAAATATAAATATAAACACAAATAAACATTTAGTCATATTGGACATTGTTAAAATGGTCTGGTGTTAGAAATAATAAAAATCTTTTTACCCCTCAAATGGTTGATCCGACCCATGCCAATTATCTGCATCTTATCAAGTATAGACTATAGACTATACATAGTAAAGGTGTATTACAATACTAGTTATAACAATTCGATAAAGAGCATAATTATTTTATGACTGAATATGGTTACTTATTCATATCTCAATACAAAAGTTTGTATCGCTCAATTTTTCAAAGAAAGTTATACTGATAAATTTAGAGATTACCGGCAAAATATTATAGACTTTATAGTATTAGGTAGTATTAATTGGTCCGTTAGGTTTGGTGAACGTGACTTAAAACCGTTATCATATTAGCTTAAATATTGGCGTATATATAGTTAATACTTCGAAGTGTTTTATCACTTCAAAGTACAAAAAGTGGCTTTAAATTGTGAATTAATAATAAAATAAACAATATCAGTGACAGAGAAATATAAATAGAAAATAGAGCACAAACGAGAGAGAATAAAAGCTCATATTTAGAGAAATGACAAAATCAACCAGAATGGAGGACAATCCGCCGCCCGATGATAGATTTAGTATCATTTTTGTGATAATGGTAATCCATGGTATTGGCACCCTGACTCCCTGGAACATGTTTATTACCGCCAAAGAGGTTTGCACATTGGATTTTATACGCAGACATAAAATAATCTAATAATATGCTCTGAAAAATATGCACGCAGTACTTTGTGGACCATAAATTAAGCGAAAACTACACGGGAATCATCTTAGACTATGACACACAATTCTTAGCCTACTTGGGATTGGCTTCAAACATTCCGTCTTTGGTTTTTTGTTGGTTGAACATTTTTTTGAGTTTAAGGTAAACCATAAGTTTTGGTGGGTTCAAGTTGTGATTATATCAATCCTAATACGTGTTTATATAACAGCGGAAATCTTTCGACTCGGATTACGTGGAGTATTATGTCCGAGGTGCTAATATTCCTTGTAACAACGGTGCTAGCTATGGTGAACTCTTCAGCATGGCCGAGCACGTTCTTTTGGGTCACCATGGTTTCGGTCGTTGGTTTGAATAGTGAGATTCAAACGATTAGAAAAAAATAGAATAATATATTAATTATTACAAATTGATTCGTTTTTTTTAGTGGCTGGCGCCATCTTTGCAAATTCAGCTTATGGCATGGCCGCAAAACTGCCAAACAAGTATACCGGAGCCTTATTGCTGGGCTCAAACATAAGCGGATCATTTACAGCAATCATATCCATTGTGAGCTCCTCCTTTGCAGCGACGGTGTCAACGGCGGCCATCTACTATTTCATCACTGCTATTTTTGTGCTGCTTGTCTGTTTTAACACTTACTTTGCATTGCCACTAAACGTAAGAATAAGTCTTTAAATTAAATGTAAATTGTTCATAAATTATTAATTGTTACAGAAATGTTACCTTTACTACGAACAATTATACCAACGGGAAACAAAGAAGGCGAATGCCGTATGCGATGGCGGACTTTATGTGCGTCCGCCCTATTGGAAAATCTTCAAGCAGACATTTCCGCAGCTGTTCAACATATTTTTCGTGTTTTTTGTTACGTTGTCTATCTTTCCAGCTGTCCACTCAGGTTCGTTTTAACTCTTTCCTCTCCACTTTACAATTTACGTTCATTGTTTAAACGGTTTTTTTCGTCCGATCAGATATTCGAATGTCAGACCCAAACTTTCCGATTCCTGAGAAACTGTACGTTAGCATTTTGTGTTTTCTGACATTGAACGTAAGTGCACTGATCGGAAACATGCTGACAACGTGGGTGCAATGGGTTAGTTCTAAGGATTAAAAGTACCTTTTATTGAATGTGTTACGCTGACTTTAATTACTTTAATGTATAGCCCAAGAAAGAGTTCCTCGTCTGGCCGGTTGTGTTGCGCGTTGTCTTTATTCCACTGTTCTTGTTCTGCAACTATCTTCCGCTGAATGTTGATAGAACGATGCCAATATATATTCACAATGATTGGGCGTACTGGGCCATTGCGATAGCTTTGGGAATCAGTTCAGGATACCTTAGGTATAAGCTTAGTAATATCAAATTACAGATTTAAAAAATAAAAAAATAATAAATTTCAGCTCCTTGGGCATGATGTACGCTCCGAAAATGGTTGCTCCACAGCATGCTGTCACCGCCGGAATGTTTGCCGCAGCCATTTTGACAACGGGTATCTTCAGTGGTGTAATGTTTTCTATAGTGTTCCCGATTCTTGTGCAATCGATTTCGTGGTGAAATATTTATTAGGATCGCGAATCAAGATACCATCTATACATTTGATATATTCAAAAAAAACATCATCAAGTCCGAAATAATCATCTATTAATTATTTAATTAACCGCTCTCCAAGAATAAATAAAATAAATGCTCTTTATTTGCATACGATACAACTATACAAAATACTAACAAGAAAAAACATTATTGAACAGTAAAAAAATTTAAAAGTTTTCAAATAACAACAAATTATTGTGTTTTTGTTAAAATATGCGCAAATTAAGTGTTATTTTCTTGGCGCACGCATTAGGCCGGTGCGCAATTTTAGGTAAGTATTTTTTTTTTTTGAAGAGATTTTTAAAATGTTTATAGAGTTAGTATATAACCCACCCTCAAACTGTGATTTTGTAGATTTCAAATTGGCCTTGACGAGTCTAAGTCATATCTATTGCGACATTATTCTGACTGGGGACTTCAATTTAAACATGTGTGTTCAGTCATCCAAATCATGATCTCTTGTTCACTTCTTTTCTAATGTTGCACTCTCAATTGTAAATTCGTCCCCTACGCACTTTTATCACCCTCAGCATTGCAGGCTACATGTCTGGACCTTTTTGTAGCTGGTAAAAGTTATCTAACGTGCATGGCATCTCCAACCATGATCTGATATTTTTGTCCTATTTTGCTCCAGTAACATTCATACCTCCGGATTCTTCTTTCTTTAGAAATTACTCGCGTATGAATTCTGAATAATTAAATGCTGATCTTATAGCTATACCTTGGTATGATATCTACCAGATTTAAAACATTGATGACAAGCTAGCTTTTATTGAAAATAATATTACTGTTCTGTTTGATAAATTTGTACCTTTGATGAAATTAAAGCAAAATAATAGTAAATTTCTATGGTTCTGTGCTGAGATGGAACATTTAGAGGCGGTCAAGGTTGAGTACTGACTGGTTATTATTTGTGGAGCTTAGTGATTTGAAAAAACGTATTAGGGATAAGCCAAATGCTTTGAACCAAAACTAAGTCCTTTTCTATAGAACTATGGCGTAATATTGAATCTATTGGGATTAATCCTAAGCGCACTGCGGCTCTTGCAATTTGTTGTATTTGTCGATCAACAAACATTTTAACACTACTCCAATTACTACAACTGCTTCATCATACAAAATACAAGCTCCATTATTACTTCACCCTGCAAAGTTTCCTTCAATCGACAACAGCTTTTACTTTCAAACTGTGTTTCCTGAGAACATCCTCAAGGCAATTTTCGCAGTTAAGTCTAACGCCGTTGGGGTTGATGGTATACCTCTGAAATTCATAAATTACTCTTTCCTACTATCATTCCTGTTCTGTGTCATTTCTTTAATAGAATTTTTATAACTTCATTCTTCCCAGCTTCATGGAAACGAGCAAAGGTATTACCTTTACAAAAAGTTTTCGTCCCAAAAACAATGATTGATCTTATGCTATGTATTGAGGTGCTGATGAAAGATCAAATTAATAAATACATAACAGATAATACATTTTTATCAGAGAAACAATCAGGTTTCCGGTCTAATCATATTACTGATGACGTCAGGATGGATCCCGATAAGAATTAGTGTTCTTCTGCCACAGAGCTCGTTCTCGCGTATTTGAGCGGTTGATCACTGATGGTTAGTTTGAATGGGGTAATATTAAAATAAAATTCGGTCAAAACACCAAAAAGTTACAGTTAATTATAGACGTAAATTTTCATTTTGAACAACAAAATAGACAAAAATCAAAAATGGCACAAAATCGACTTTATTCCACCTAGAAGTAAGAATACATACAAGTCAAAAAATCTAACAGATTGATTTTTATTTATGCGAAAAGTCAAAATGGGCAACAATCCTTGGGGTTTAACACAGTAATTACAAAAAATGGTAATAAACGACGTTATTTTTTTTAAAATTCATTATTTTAGATTATATAATTCCACCTTCTTTAGATATATGGCATTCGAAAAAATGTATGGAAGTTTTGATTTAGCATCAACGATTATATAGGAACAAAACATACGCATATTTTGAATAGTTAAATGTAAAGTATTATTCAAAATAAGGACCCAAAATTGTAAAAAGGTTGAAAGTTATATAAAATCTGGTCGAAGCCAGACATACTTTTCATATACAATACTGCAAGGCGAAAAAAGTGATAAAATTAAAAGTTACTTTTGGGTCTCTTTCATAATCACCGGCGCACATATCAGCTGTGTCTGCAATGGAAAAGTAAAAAGTAAGGCATAAACAAAACAGTGTATATACTTAACATGAAGAAATTTCCAATTCAACGTGGTTTTCATCGATATCAAACATTTGCTTTTTTACGTGATCCCACTGTATATTATTAGTGTGCGTAGATTAGTCTACATTATTTTGTATTGAATACATATAAAGTAACATTCAAATCATATATTCATTTAGCGGCAAGACAGCAGGAAAGCTAGCCACTTGAGGGCTCGTCTAAAATAAATAATAAAAAAATATAGCGGAAGTCTGTCGACCCGGATTACATGGAGTATTCTCGTTGAGGTGTTTTTATTCATTGTGACAGTGGTTCTGTGCATGGTGGACTCATCAGGGTGGCCAGGAGCCTTTTTCTGGATCACAATGGTTACGGTGGTTTTTTTAAACTGTGAGCGTGATTAAAATGAATATATTTTTTTTACATTCCTAATCTCATTATATTGATGGTGAATCGCAGTGGCTAGCGGAATCTTCCAGAACTCTGCGTACGGTATGGCAGCAAAACTACCAATCAAGTACACCGGGGCTGTGGTGCTGGGTTCAAACATAAGTGGTGCCTTTACAGCCGTCATCTCCATCGTGAGCTCTTCGTTTACAACATCTTTATCTACAGCAGCTATCTACTACTTTATCACCGCCATTTTTATATTGTTTGTCTGTCTGGAAACGTACTATGCAATGCCGTTGAACGTGCGTGAAAAATATCTGTATTTAATAACTTTTTTTAATTTACATTACATTCAATGTAGAAATTCTATCGTCACCACATTGAAATGCTCGAACAAGAGACAAAGAAATCAGTCGCCGTTTCTGATGGAGTTCTTGAGCGTCCTCCCTATTGGAAAATTTACAAGCAAGCTTTCCCGCAGCTATTTAACATTTTCTTTGTGTTCTTTGTCACGTTGGCCATCTTTCCGTCCGTGCACTCAGGTACATACATTGATGTCCTTTCTCTTCAAAATACTTCAACCCTTTAAATTATAAATAATTATTGAATTATCTACACGTTACTCTCTGGAGTGCAGATATTCGAAGGTTGGATCCGAACTTTCTGATTCCCGAGAGATTATATGTAAGCGTCTTGTGTTTCTTGACGTTTAATCTCTTTGCAATGTTCGGAAGCATGCTGACGACCTGGGTGCAATGGGTACGTGCCAAGGACAAAAACGAAACGAAAATTCTTTTAATAATTTAATCCATTTATTTAAGCCCAAAAAAGAGTTTCTCGTCTGGCCGGTTGTGTTGCGTGTTGCCTTCATTCCCCTGCTCCTGTTCTGCAACTATCATCCGCTGAATGTCGAGCGAACAATGCCAATCTATATTACCAATGATTGGGCGTACTGGGCCATAGCCATTCTCATGGGTACCAGTTCAGGATACTTAAGGTATTATACCCTAGAAGGACGTATAAATAGAAAATATATATTCCAACATATATAAATTCCAGCTCTCTGGGCATGATGTACGCCCCAAAAATGGTCGCTCCACAGCATGCGGTCACAGCTGGGATGTTTGGCGCTGCTATGATCACAGCGGGTATCTTCACGGGAATATTTTTTTCAATGATTTGTCCCTATCTTGTACAACTTTTTTAGTCATAAAATGTATGTTATAGAATTCATTTAAAGATTACAGATTAATTTATAAGTTGGTTATTTAAAAAAATAAAAATAATATAATTTATCACGTATGTTTCCTACTATATATTGTTATGTAAAAAGTGCATATATTTCAAATAAAAATATAGATGATTTGATTTGATTGTGACCCCATGAGCAGTAAACACTTGAAAAAATACCGTAATCGGTAATATCCATAATCGTTTTTTGTTTGTGTTTTAAAATTTGTTGACATCGTCTTACGGCTGATTTCTTCACGAGTTGGGGGCATATCATGCCACTCATAATACTGTTATCAATATTCGCCCTTTGTTATATACATCTATTTTTTTGACATACCTTCAAAACAGAAGCAGCGGCGGCGGATTTAGCATTTTCTTGATGATGGACTCAATTTTTTGTTAATTTTCATATTTATAGGCTATCAAGTTATTTGA
>JAAAKO020093484.1:0-22095 GCA_010015015.2 Bolitophila cinerea
TAGTGTATACATACACATTCAATGAAAATAAAACTTGTTGTTATTATTTCACATGTGTAATGATATAATTATTCGAATTCACTAAAAATTTTACGGTGAAATGCGTATAATTATTTCGAGTGATAGTGATGTCTCGTGGGACACCCGCCAAACGCCCCCGAATGGTTTGAATATCAAAAAACCATAACATATATATATAACAGAAATCAATTACTAATTTTGCTGCACAATACGCCCATGTATAAATATATATTTATTGTCATTTATAAAGAGGATCAAATGCAATGCATCAGTTACATTTATACTATATTCAACATTGTTTATTAAAAATATAATTAAATTGATATTAATAAAATCTGTGTTATTATTTTAAACGGCTTGTTTTTTACGTAAACAATTTTAAGTTTATTTTAAATGTGATGTTGTTATTATTACATCGATGTAATTAGAAAAACGTATTAGTTTTATTTTGTCCCTACGCACGGAAACAAATATTTGAATAAACCATTTTTAGCAATTTGAGAAGTACCGAAAAGGTTGACGTCATCAATTCGAGGGTGATACCGAAGCTTTAGTCATTAGCTTCGGTGGCCAGTGACTAAAATATCAATAAATCTATCTTAATTTAAAAGAAAAAAAAAAAAAAATTGGATAATTATTTTATTTAAATAACAACATAATTTTTCATATTGCCTCCTCTTCTCCCAAAAAGACGTTGGAGATATAAATTTTCTATAGGATTCATGTCTGGAAATTTTCCCGGCCAGTCAAGAACTTTTTCCTCTTCTATGAAGGTAGTTATTCTTTTAGTACGGTAGCACGGTGTATCATCGTGCATAAAAATAGGCTTCTACGGTTTTAAAACCGTTTGTTTATTGTTATTGTTGTTTTTTCAACACTTTCTCGTAATGTTCAGAATTCACTGTTCCATCCATAATATACAAGGACCCTGAACCTATCATACTGCTTACGGATAGGGAATGCAATAAAGGTATTACCGAAACCGGGATACCGGTAATACCGGCCATTTTTACAATACCGAATACCGGTATTACTCACTGCAATAAATAACGGATGTAAATGCGAGCCAGTCGACTGAAAGTGAGAATCAACAATGGAACTCGCAAAAAACTATCACCAACATTACTATAATAAGTAAGGCTCAGTTTTTTTAGAGATCGGTGGAGTTCCTGGCGTACTCTTGTTTCGTAAATATTGTTTCATGACTATTTATAAAAAGGGCATTTAAGTAAAACCAGCTTTTAACTAGACGTATTTCTAAATCGGATAATGGGAAAATAATTTAAACATTTTATTAAAATAGTAAGTAAAGATCATTTTAAATTTTAATAATTCAGAGAAAGTTTTATTGAAAAAAAGGAATTGTATTTAAAAAGGCATACAATTTACCATACACCATAAAATTCCACCAAATATATAAAAACCTTAATTTGAACTTGAGAAATTCAACCTTAAGAAATTGGACCTTGAGAAATTCGACATAGATAATCTTGGTCTTCTGAAATCAGTTCTTGCGAAATTTGACTTGTAGAAATTCTATCTTGTGAAACTTGAACTAGTGTAAAAAAAGTGAAATTTTGCTAAGTAAGTGTGTTTTATGTGGGTGCAAGAAAAATGGTAACTTTGAAGAATTCGACCTTACGAAATTTGATCTTAGGAAATATTCTATCTTAAAAAACTAGAACCAGTGTTAAAAAAAGGAAATTTTGCTGATATAGTGTTTGTAAAGTTATGAAAATGGAAAGGGACCTTAAAATATTCGTCGTTAAAAAAAAACTTACCATTGAAAATGATAATTATTTCTTCGAAATGACGGTATTTCCGATATTGACTAATGTTAAATACCGAAATACAGGTATTGCAAAATCGGTCCGATATTGAATTCTTTAATTACGGACCATGCGATAACCGAAGGTGGATGTTTTATTTTTGGAACAATACAATCTTTCTTGTATTTCTCATACGATCGACGCCTCACAACCTGAGATTTTTCGACCAATACTTAAAAACAGATTTATTTGAAAAATATACCTGTAAAATATTTTAAATAATAAGAATAATTACACATTTTAGTCAAATTTGAAGTTTTAATATTAATTTATTATTAAATAACATTTTTCAATCATCACTTGTGAAATTCTTGTACTGGGCCCATCTATAACGTTTTGTAATCAGAGCTGGTGTGAGTCTAGGTTTGCGTTCTGGTCTTCGGTTGATTCCAAAAGATACAAATGCATTTATCTCGAATTCTTCTGTCAGTTCTCTTAGAAGTCATTCGAGGACGACCACACGCATCTTTGCGATTGACTTTTAAATCATCTTCAAGATCAATTTTTATTTTAATATTCTTCACTGAGCTCCGAGAGACTCTTCAAATTGTAGCTACATGTTCTTAGTTTTCAACATGCCGGCATTTTTACCAACTGTAGTTGGCGACAAATCTCTTCGTTTACCCATTCTTAAAATTATATTATTGTCTCCAATCTAAACAATTTTATATTTTTATATAAAAGAATATTGAAGCATCAACAATAAACTTACTCTACACGATTTTAAAGCTTTATTACTTGTGTAATTATACGATAAACTATGTATTGTACACAATGTAACCTTTATACTTTATTGAACGTTCACTTGTTTATTATACGTTTTCGTGTAAACAGGGCCGTTTCTAGCTATTATAGCACCCGGTTCAGTTTCATAGGACGCAGATTCTTTTTAAGGTTTCCAGCCACTATTCTAGCCTTAAATTCAGCAAAATCATCAACTAAGTTATTAAAATCTTATTTTCCAATTACAATATGTCATTGTTTATATTTTTAGTTTGAAAAAGATTTTTTAACCGCAGATTTAAGTAGAAAAGTTTAATGAATTTTTAGAGGTAATATTTTCGATTTCAAAATTCTGTGTCGGAGCTATTTCTTGGGATAATGCAACGGAATATAATAATAATAATACTATTCCGTCATGCATAAGATCATCTTCCAGTTTTTTGGAGTGAGAGTTATTGATCCTACCCTTAAAGGAAGCATCACACTATGGTAAAACCGCCGCTGCGTCGGTTTGAATAACATAAAATGTTAACAAAGGTAAGTGTGAAGTGACAACAAATATAATTTGAAATACTTATTTCTTAGCTTTGATCTAATAATATAGCCAGAGACTTTATGATTTTATGTGTGTATACCTAAAGAAATATGGTTTATTTCAATTCTAATATAATATTTTGATATTCTTATCCGTCGCGTATCAGCCCTTCAAGGCATGACGCAGATATCGGGACACCCAGTACAGTACTTTCACATTTTCCAATATAGATCTAACAGACAAAACTATATTTTCAGTAATATATAAATATACTCCTGAATCATTTTTCTGTATTATCTGTATGTAACACACTAATAAAGGGAGACTAATTAATTCCTACCAATAAAACAGTATTGATTAATATTAAAATAGATTCGTTTTAATTGGAACATATTTCACTGGCTTTATATATATATATAGTTATAAAGATTAGTAAATATTGACAATTCCAAAAATAGATTTTTAATTATTATACTTTTTTGTACATTAGGGTGGGATAGAAAATATTGACGAAGCAGTGGTTAAAGTTCCATGTTTTAACAGAGTTACAATGTAAATGTAAGTTATATTATATAAATATATTATATTAATACCAAGTGTTTAAATTTGTCAATTATTTTATTTTAAATTCTACGTCCACGGTAGCTTCAATGGCCTGAACGGCCTGAATTCGTTGATCGCTCAAAAAATGCGAATTCCATACGTTATAATGAGGCTTCAAACTTTAAAGGGTTTGATATTAATGATAAACAATTATTTTTCCTAAAGTTTTTAAGTTTTTTAATGAATTTTAACAAAATTATAGTTTTCAATAAAAATCCAGGCCCCTTCCGAATCTCCGAGCCCGGGGGAGGCACTTCGGATCTTCCCTCTCTATGGGCCTGTCTATTATTGTGGATTGCGGGTGTATGGTTTTTTTTAAATCTCAAAAATGTAATAGGCCTGTATATATATATGCAAAAGATAGGAAATATTAAATAAGAAATGTTGTTTTTTTATGTCCAAAGCTATCTAGCTAACACATGCAGTAAAATTGTACAGTCAAACAACACGATTTTACTGCAACATTCAATTTGGGTACAGTCAAATTATTTCCTTCCGACAGATATTTTTTGGTCAACTATACAGTGATTACAATAAAATTATTGGATGCTTTGTAGTATCAATAATATCGGCAATCGTTCTTGATGATAATGGGAAAAACAGATCCACCACGCTGGACACTAATTGAGGAAGAAATGAATTGAAGATTCAATTTTCCCACATCGGCAGGTTGAAATATCCTAGTAGCTCAACGTATGCATGTATTTATCTATACAGTGACCCGTGAAAATACGGCAAACCAAACTAAGTTTATGGCGCTTTAGGAGGGCCACTGATATGGTTACTATCGCACTACGTCTCCTCAGAAACATTCTCAATGTTTGTGGACACCTTTAATGAGATCTTCCATAATAATAATTTGTGCCACCGACCTATCTTCCACCTCAATAAAGAGATGGAGAGGTGTCAGTTCCAAACAAAAAAAGTTGAGGTGAGTATTTCTATTCATTAAAAATACCTAATAAAACGTCCGAAGCAGTTTAGGGATAGTTTTTTGGGCGAACTGATAAAACAATTTAAAAACTGGACAGATTTTGCCGAGCGTCATTCGGCAGTACAGTTAAAAAAATACGCTCTGATGTATCTGTACAGTCAGACAGATATTTTCAAAATGGCTGCGCGTAGTGATTACACTGCGACCAATTGCAACAGTTTTTCTAGACTTTAAACGAACCGTTCAGTCACGAATAATTTGACTGTCTCTAGATGACTGTACAGTGATTACATTAATGACAGTCAAAATATGTCAAATCGTGCAGATAACTTCGTTTTGACTGCTTGTGTAATCATAGCTTTACGGTAAAATATATGTTCAAAGGGATTATAGGAATACTTGTTTTAAAAAGTTGTCCATACATGAAAATTTGTATTTAAAAAAATGTTGATTTTTTATTACTAGGTGGGGTGAAAAGTAACCTTGTGCGGTCAAGGGCACAATACGCTCCAATCGCAAAAAATACTATGGTCTTATTTATAGGTAGACATGTAAAATGTTTGCTGGAAAAGCCATTTGTTTTGATTTGAGTATAAAAAAATATGATATTCTTTCTCTCATAAAACAATATTATTCAAGAGGCAAACCGGCAAAGGAGTCAAAAGAAAAGTTGGATAAATATTATAGGACTTCAAATTATACTTTTTATTACACCGTTAAAAAATATTGGTTTGGAGAGCTTCGTAGTGGCCAAAACTCCACTTCCTATGAAGTCCGCTGCGGCAGGTTCTCCGATGCGGTTACACAGCAAAATGACAAAAAATACGTTGAATGGTGTTGGCTGTCCGGATAGTGAAGGTGCGCAGACCTTCCGGAAAATTACTTTTCGGACGGGATCAAAAAGTTGGAAAATCGCTGGAATAAATATATCGACCTAAAAAAGGACCACATTGAATTAAAAAAATATTCCCATGGAGGTTACTTTTCACCCCACCAGTATTTAGCTTTTTTAGATTTAAAACCATATAACTTAGAATCCGTTTGCAAAAAAATAAGGTTCACCCCAAAAAATAACCTAATAAATTAATAAAAAATATGTTTGCTTGTTTTTCTTGTCCATCCAAATAATGCAAAATAATCCCTTATTTTGGCATCCTAAACCGATACCAATGCTGCGTCCCTCGTACATCAGCTTAAATATTAAAAAAACTCAATTTAGGCGCTAGTCGCTGTATCCTCGCCGTACCCTTATACAAACAAACCGCAAAAGCAAAAAGTACGATGTTCATTTCGTTTAACGAATTTGTATACCATTGTCATCAAGTAGCATTAAGTACAATAAACTTGTACCAATTAAAAGTGGATTTGAAAGTTTTAATTAACTATTACAGCGATCGAGTGCGCGCGGGAGTGTGCGCGTCTCAAACGAATAAGAAACATTAAATTATCAAGTCTGTGCAAAATGAGAACTGCAGCGATTCTTATGTAATATGTTTTATGTAATGTTTGTACTTATATATATATATATATATAAATTATGTTTTATACAGTACGTCAGAATTTGTATATAAGTACGCATAAAATAGAATAAAATTCATTTTAATACGGGAAATGGTCAAGTTAAACTTACTGTTTTTCAGTGCACGCAGACGAAATATTATGTCTCTCGGAAAACACATTTCCACGAGACAAATATATAAATGACATATTATTATATTGTTTTCAATCTTACGATGCTCAGTGCTCGAGATTTAAGGGATGACTTTAAAAATATACGAGTACGATTTTAATCATTTTAATAAGTTTTTTATACGAATGCTATTCGAATGTTATTGACCGCGCGCTAAATTGCACTTTTCATAATTAGAAAATATTAAGCTGCATTATTGGTTTTCCATTTTCTCGTGCGCATAAACAAGAAGATAAAACCAATGAATATCTTAATTCGTGCCCGCGTGTAATGTGTAAACAAACACATATACACACTATAATTTACGCTGTATGTAGATTTTTAGATGGGAATATATATATATATATATACATATTTATAATGTGGCATCGTGGCTCAATCGTCGTCTCTGCGCTTATACGAATAAACTTTGCATAAAGTTCTGCATGCCGCTTATAATCGAGTTGGAAGTGACTACGCGCCCAAGTGTACGAGAGAATGTGTGTGTGAATATATACTCAATTCATACACACACACACACACACAAACACACACATAGTTTAACTCGCACGAAAGCCGCACATACCACACACACACACACACAGCTCGGGAAAACTTCCAACAGCTCTTCATTTGATGACCGTACATCGGAAAATGCAATGTTTTCAAACTGTCTGCCAGTGTGGCGCCTACAAACCTGTTACGCATAACAAAATTGTGTGCGCTAATAATATGGAAACTCGGTAAAACCATCTAACCATCTCTTTATATATTTTATATATAATAGAATGGTGTGTATATAATACATATATATAAAATAGAGTATAGTGTTATATTATGTTGTAACGGAGCAACAGAATAATAAAATGTCGTCCCCGCATCCATTTCGAGCTTGTATATCCACTATATATCCAGGCCATCGTCGGCCTTGTTTGCCACCATGACACATACACACACACTCAATATAGACTATATTATGCATATACAATATTTTATATATGTATTACTTTGTATTCTAATACACATGTACGAGTATGTGTAGAAATATAACTGTGTAAACAAGGAAAAATAATGGCAAAATTATATAGCCCCGGATATGGGTGCGAAGTTATTTCATTTTGGACCTGGCGTGGCGCTCTGATGACACAATGTGCTATTTTATATTATATATATCTGCAATGTAATATTTAATTTATGTATATGTGTTATGTTTATGGTTATCCTTTTATGACACTAACGTGTAGACTGTAGATTGTAGAAGGAACCATCATCAACTGGCAAAGTGGACCAGAAAAATAAATCATTATTTAAATGCTTAATGCACGATTAAAACTTGATAGCCATATTTTATTGTTATTTTGTTTTATTTTGGATTTTTTTTAAAGCTAATAAAATTATAACCATATGAAGTATTTACTCTCTTTGATTATAACGTGTTTACGTTTTAAGTATAGTTGGGAGATTGACCACAAAAAGGAATTTGGCTTTCAGGAATTGAAATTTGTGTCAATTATGCCTCTTAAAATTTTTAAGCTATGTTTACACGGTTGGAAGGTCAGCCAACATTGGATGAAAAATTGGATGTACATTTCGGCCAACCGTGTAAAAGGACCATTTTAGTCTTCCAACGTTGGATGAAAATTATTGGCCGACCATTGGCAGGTCTACCAATGAAATTGGCAAACATCTTCCAATCATTTAATCACATATTAGTGTTCTTCTTTTTTGGATTTTACTAATGCTTTTGACAGTGTTGATCTTGACAAACTATGCTTTAAACTTAGAAACCTATTTTTCACCACGGAGCTCGTTTGCGCGTATTTGAGCGGTATATCACAGATGGTTAGTTTGAATGGGGTATGTTCTAATTATGCGGATCTTTTATGTGTGGTTCTATCATTGGCCCATTATGTTACTATTCACAATATTTATAAATCCAAACGAATGTTTAAATGGTGACTACAGTATGTTCGCGGATGATGTACAGCTAAGATTTAGCGGTCCTATAGTCAGGGTCAAGATATTATTGCCAGAGTCAACATCAATTTTGACCGAATTAAAAAATGGTCTGAAGACAACGGTCTTAGACTTAATCCACTTAAAATTTGGTCTATATATATTTTGAAAACATTAACCAAGTTCCAGTTGGCCTGATATCAAACTTGGTGATGTTGCAATTATCCCTTCTGATAAAATAAAAACACTTTGTGTATTTTTTTATAGAACATGGACGTGGTCGGCCCTGGTCAGTTCCGTTTATGGAAAGGTCTACGGTGGCCTTAGAAGACTCTGGAGGTTGTCTAATATTATCCCACACAATATTAGTATCCGACTTGTTAAAACACTATTATTATTATTCCCTATTTCACTTATGGACACATAGTTTTGACGTCATTAAGTAGCTTAATGTCGCTTATAACTCATGCGTTAGATATATCCATAAATTAAGAAGATATGACCATATAATAATCCATTCTAATTCTATCTTCTGCTGCTCTTTTCATAAGTTTTGTGATTTCCGAGTCTGTCTAGCAATATACAAGTTGATTTTGACAAAGCAACCAAACTACCCATATAAAAAACTCTGCTTTTCCAAATCTGTTCGAACGCTGAAACTTAATGTTATGAGAAGACGAACCTCATCTATGGACTATGCGTTTTTCATTTGAGTAGTGAAACTTTGGAATTCACTTCTAATGCGTATAAAGAGAACAAGTAATTTAAATCACTTTAAAAAAAATTGCCTTAACCATTTCTATAACACATAAATTTCCACATACTTCGTACATGGAAGACAATTCCGAATAATGACAATTTGAAGTCATGCGGAAATGCACCAAAGATCAGAGATGAGCATCGAGAGCCATAGGAACAAGATAAGGATGAGTCAATTAGGTGAACGTGTATGTCTAAAACGGTGGGTCGTTAAACAAAAATTGCGAGACAGGTTGAATTGAATATGTTTCCGGTCAGCTTGGGTGGATTTTTTCCTTCAAAGCCACCGGCTTCCGCTGATTGATTTATAATATATTTCAAAGATCCTCTTTGTGTTACTGTGGGTCGGATCGTGTCATCAAATATTTTATGTTTAGTCTAATTTAAAAAAAAACGGTCTCTTGTCTGGTCGTGTTGCCAAAATCAGGCTCGCGCAGACCTCTCTAGTGCACAGACAATCTTTCGAAGACAATACAAAAAACGATCACCATGATAAAGTCATTAATAGCAACGGACAATTTACATTACAGGTGTGCAAGTGCATGTTTATGGGTCGGTCAACATTTTCCGTTTGCAAAGAAGGAACGAAAAATAATCGTATATGTTCTAATTACATGTGTGCATTTTTATTTGTCTGCAGTCTACCAACGTTTGCCGACGTATCTACCAATTTTTTCATTGGAATATATCTACCAACCGTGTAATTGGTCAATTTTTTTTTTGCAGCGTTGGATTGAAAGGCCATTGGATGGTGGCGATCTGCCAATGCAATTAGAAGGTTTTCTGACAATCGGTACTTTACACAATTTATCGTTGGCAGACATTTTTTTGTTGCCAACTTATTGGTAGTTAATTGGCAGCTATTGGCTGCCTTCCAATATTGGACCAACTTCTAACCGTGTAAACATATCTTTATACTATTTAAAAATTGATCAAATAATCAAACAAATATATATAAAAATAGAATATCCATTCAAAATTAAATAAGTGGCCAACGAATATATAAATAATAATATATTTCACATAAATATTTAATACCATTCTACAAGTGAACACATTGCAAATTCGGTTAGAACATACATTCATGTGCTCTTCCCCCCGAATCGGCACCACACCCGCACGCAAACGGCACCCTCATCTGCACGTCCGCATGCGGAAGCAATAAAAATACCTGTTGCCTATGGAAATCGTTTTCGAAAAGCTGAACTCTCAAGTCGACGCCGCGCCGCGCCGCCTCTGTGCCGCGTCCTTCACCGCACTGCACCGCCCGTCACCGTATTAAAGTTTAAGTATTATGTAAAAAGTTTCAAATGGAACAAAACCAAATGAACGAAGTTATGTGAGCGTGCATGTCTGCACATGCTGCGCGGAATACGTTACCGGGACCTGAAGGACCTTACATGGTTTCAGTAAAAAAGGCACTTTGAATTTTCCGATTACATAATGTAATGACACTTTAGAATTATGTGTTTTTGTGTTGGCACACGTGCTTTTGTATTCAAATATATGTAAAATGTAATAACTCTGCCTACAATGTACAGTTTGCTGTGGGTTCAAAACAACTCCAATTTGTATTAGCATTGATATCAGGATTCAGGACTAATTCTTAGTGTGTGCGGTGTAGTATGGTGTGTGGAGAGTGCAAAGTGGAATGAATCAAGCTCACTTTCCTATGGCTGCCCAGTAGGGGTAATCGTTTGGAGGTCGTGATTTTATTTTCAATGTCCTGTATGTAATTTTGTTGCAAAATTAAAATGAATACCCGCGAAAAAAACATGTTGGCCTTTGTTGGATATTATAAGGTATTATTTTCTTTTCTTTATTATTTCTATGGATTGAAATCTGTATTAAACCGAAAAACCAAAACAAAACGGGAAAAAATTCAAATTTAAATATAAAAATGTAAATTTAATTTAAATATAAAATTTAGTTGCTAAAAAAAATCAGCATGGCAAGTTACAATACCCCCCGCTTGAAGAATATTTGCGTCGGGACATGGCCTGCACCCGTATAAAATTCAACTGACCTATGAGCTCAAATTTGACCTATATAGACAACGCCGCATGTTCGCGGACTTAGCGCTGGAGCACTTGAAAGTGGACCCCGATTTCAGCAAAAAAAAACATCTTCTGCGACGAAGCCCATTTTTGGATGAACGGGTACGTAAACAAGCAGAACTGTAGGAATTGGGATGATGTCAGTCCACACGAAGTCTATCAAGTGGCAATGCTTCCGCAAAAAGTCACTGTTTGGTGTGGATTTTGGGCCGGTGGCATTATTGGTCCGGATTTCTTTGAAAACGACGATTGAATTGCCATCACCATCAACGAGTAAAGATTACCAATTATATTTTTTGTGAGATGGAACATTTCTGTTATTGCCGCAATTGCTGAATCTGGTTGGCATATTTGAAATTATTTTTTTCTTTAACTCATAATTCGAGGTTTTTTTAATGGCATATTTTGTATAATATTAAATATACTTCTGGCACACTTAGGGTCGTCTCAGATCAATAATTAGATGCAGACTTCCACAATTGCTTATCATTTTACTTTATTTTGACTTTGGCGACACAAGAAACAGTGCAAAAATAGCTATGCTGCTAATGCCTGTTTCTACAATTGATTTAGATTAATAATGTCCACTTTATCCTATAGCGTAAACAAAAAAGACTCAGATGAATTGGAATTTAATTTATCATCTGAAGACGACATAATAATAACAATAACTCAAGTTTACACCAAAAAAAAAAAATTTTCTATTTTTCTGGTTTTTCATTTTTTTTTCTCACGTTTCCATAATTTAATGTATACAGTATCTGCGGAGATGAATGATTTTATATGTTTATAGGCGATTTTTTGTCATTTATCTTTTAATAATCTCTTAGTTTATTTATTTTGAATTATTCTATATTGAAACCACCAAAGAAACGATTTTTTATTTTATTTTATACATTTTTTGTTCATTTAGTAGGTTATATTGAAACACAATAATTAATTATGGTAGACAAAAATAAATTTGAAGGAGTACCAAGATTAACCGGATAGTTATATTATTTGATACTCGATTACCCAGCAATCTTAAATTTGGGTAAATTGGAAACCCTAGCCATATATTCTGTGAAACAACCTGCATCGACACCAAGAAAAGGAAACTGCATTTTAATCCGTTTTTGGGTAATTTTAACCCATCTATGTAGCGTAAAAGCTCCGTTTCTGATAATTACTTATATTTTGAGTGTTGTAGAGGTGCTTTATTAATATATATATAAAAAAAGTATTATTTTTATTATAAATATCCAATTAGTTAGTGCATAAATTTGCATTTTTTGGCGAACTCTAAATTGATCTAACAGATGCACCCAATTCCGAAGAGCGGTGTTCGAATATGTGAAAAACATTTTTTAAAAAAGATTTTTAACTACAATTTTTGATTTATGTTCAAGGTCTCCTTTGGCGCTATTTCCCATTTCGACTTTAATTCTGACAAAATATATCGAAATAAATCGACAAAGTCATGAAACTTGTGGTTTAAAAGCTTGTAGAGCTTTTTCAAAGAATGCCAAGACCAATGCTGCTTGTGTGGCATAATTTGTTTTCTTTGTGTAATTTAGTTGAATTAATGCTCGACCATAGTCATAAGATTTCCACGAGAAGACTTCTTGAAAATTTAATTTTACACGCAATCCAAAATCAATAAAATAAAAATTTTACAATAACCTTTTTTGAAGATAGCTAGAAATTCCAAATATCGGTGGTGATTATCATAATATCAACTGAGATATATGTGTATAAATATATTAAATATATATAACTGTTAGATAAAATAAATAGTAATAATAGTTACAAAACATGTTCCACACGCGCATATACACCAAACACGAACGGTCGATTGTAAATAATGTTTTAACTCTGTTTTCATATTTAATTCAACGTGCTCTTGCTTACATACGAGTACGAGTATACGGAACGTCTCAAGTTTTTCCATTTGGAAAACATAATCTCTTGCACAGTAATATTTTTGGCAAATATCTTTTTTGAAGAATGGAATAGGGGAAGATTTTAATTCTTCTAGACATGTTTAAGTCTGCAAGACTCCCCAAGCTCTGGGTCTATACATGTATATAGATTATTTTAGGTGTGTCTGTGTATGTTTGTACACTGTATATATGTTTGTGTATGTATATATACGAACTCGAACATATGTGCAAAATGCACGCTGTGCAAAGTAGAATTCGCCATTACAGCAATTAAACATACAGTAGTATAGTGTATTTATACAAATAAGAATATTAGGGGTGGCCGACAATTATAAATAAGGTGATTTTTACAATAAATAAAAAAATATATATTTGGGACTGAATCTGCAGAAATCTGAAATGCTTTTTGATGAAAACATATGTAAAATAATTATATTTTATGAAATATATAGTATTGTGTATGTATAGATTGAAAACTATATTTATATGGAGCATATACGATTTATAGAGTTTATAGTGTTTTTCTAAATATTCAACTTATTTTTAAAAACCTAATATAAACTAGATTTTAATATGATGAAACTGATAATTTTTTAACATTATGTTTTAAGTATTCAATAAATAAGTTATTTTAAGAGATGACCTAAAAAAATATAGTTTTATTTTTAATAGTTTTTTTTGCAAATTCCAAATTTCATTGACCAACCCTATTGTACATATACTAATATATGAAATAATATTTAATAAATAATGTGTTTGAAATGAACACACACACGCGAATTTAAGCATACACAAACTTTAGCACAAAATGTAATTGAAAGCGAATGTATTTTACTCTGCAAAAAACACCATGTAGAAAGCATGCATTTATCACAAACAATCACATGGGACTCTATGTGGTCTATGTGGATTAGAAGCGCACAGTAATATATTTATACATTATACAATATACATATACATATAAATACAATATATGATACAAAATCCGGAGAATCATTTCTCATATCTTAGAGTTTTTTCTATACTTGCAATGATATTAATCGTTTCTGAAATGGCACAACAAACGGAACGTTGTGGTTTCGATAGACGACGTTTATTATACGAGTTAAAGGTAACGTGTCGTATTCACTTTAAAATACGATTTTTTACCACTTTATGAATGTGGCTTGTCTGTGGACGAATTTTGTAATTTTGAAACAATAATTGCCAGCAGAAGTCAATGTTTTCTTTTCATGTACTCGTATGACAGTAACTGGTTTAAACCTTGGGAATAACTTTATATTTATTTTAAATATAGCTCCTAATTTAGTGTACTTTAAAAAAAAAAACAAATTTACAAGCATTATTAAAATGAAAAATTTGCTAACTAAGATTTTTGAACTTTAATCGAAATGATAATATGATTCTTTTTATTCAAAAGGGACAAATAAATTGATCATTTCGAAAGCCTGGACAAATCTCATTTGTATTCGAAAAAAACTCATCAATCAAGACATTTTTCTGGGAAAAGAACATTTTCGACTGATTTTTGAAAAGAATTGGAAACTTTTCCTATTAAAAGACTGCAGTATAATTGGCATAGTATTACATTTCGTCCAAAACATATCATTGAACATAATTTAATCAAATATTTTCTTATGTTATGTTTTTTTTTGTTTTTATTATTTTACAGGGTGTGAAAAATTTATATATTTTTATTTTATTCGAATATGTAGATTGAACTACTTTCCGACAACCGCTTTTCACGCAGAAAAAGTTTATCAATAAACCAGATACGACATCATGTACGAATAATGGCAGTATTAAGAAAAAGGTGTCCCAAAAACTATGAATTAAATTAAAAAAAAACGATTTGTCATAACTAGACCGAATAGAATAGAATCCGTAAGTATGAGACACTTTTGTATCTGGGAAATTCCCGTATTTTTTATTATGTTATTTAATGTTTTTCTACGAAATGTCGTAGAATTCTATTACTGTTGTAAGTTTATTCCTTAATAATTAAATATTGTTTTGATAAATTGTAAAATTTTGGTACCACGACATTTTGTCTAAAAAAAATGAAATATTTTTTAAATTTTATGAGTTGCAATTTGAAAAACATATTTTTTAACATAAATCCTAAATCTTAAATCCAAAAATCAGGAAATTGCGTCTGAAACATTTCATCGAAAAAATATTGTTGAAAAATATTTCATCAAAACACATTTCATTGAAAAACATTAATCAAAACAACTTTTTTAAGTTTTTTATTAGGATTTTTTTTTTGGTTTTTTGACGAAATATTGTGGAATCTTTTAATTATTGTATATTTTCCTCTTATTAAAGCAATATTGTTTTGATAATAGCTTAAGAGATAATTTATTCACTCGGAGTTCTCTTGTATTTTTTATGAGTTATATAACTTATGTCAGTTGTAGAAGTTAGGGAACTGGGTAGTTTGAAAATTAAAACTCACCAAGTTGAAAATTGGTTTTGGTTGAAAATCTTGAGTTACAAAAAAATGAATACACTTATAATTTCTCAAGTAAAATGACCCAATGACGAGAAAAATAATTTAATTGATTGATGACTGCTGTTTTTCCATGGTAACTTGTGTTAAAAATGATTTATTGTCTAAATCAACAAAAATACCAGAAAATTTACACAAAAATATCCCATATTATGGCGTATAACTAGTACAAATATCAAGAGTTACCAATATCAAGTTATAATTTTTTGTTAAATATCGCTAGTTAAAAAATCCAATTCGTTGTTAGAGAGTTATATCTCAAGTTATTAAATTCCGAGTAAACAAATTGACCATAAATTCGTCTGCTAGAAATTTCGAAAGAGGTTTTTATTATACTTTGCCTTAACAACTATTGTTGTTGTTAGATTAACAACTATAAACCAGAATAAAATAAAAAAAAATTATGCTATACATAAAAAAGAAAGCATATTTTAAATATTAAAAGACATTGTTGAAAGTTGAGTTAAAAGACATTGCTGCCTTTTATACAATCATACAATCTCATCAAAAGTGGAACGGTATAGATGACGTTGATGTCACATCAGTTCGATTGCGAATTATAATAAGACACATTTTTGAACATAGCGATATTTCTAAGAAATATATATATATTAGCCCTGCAAAGTTTTTAAATTATTATGAGCACAATATTGACGGTGTGGTGAATAAATCTCAAGAGACCTAATCTCGCGGCGATTGTGCATTATCGTCACCGTGTATTTTTTATTGTTCTGAATTAGCTAAAACAGTTTTTATTTTTAGTATAGCTAATTGTGAAGTAAAACATTTCTAGCAAGATAATTTTGCAATTAAAAATGCCGACTGTGATTTATTCTCAAGAGACTTAATGCCACTAAAAATATTAGGAGTAATGCACAGGCCGACTATGACTTATTGTCAGGATTTTTTGTGACATTAAGTCTTCTGAGAATAAGTCACAGTAAGTCTGTGCAATACTCTCACGATTATTCCTGGCGTTAAAACACTTGAGAATAAGTCACAAGCCAGTTGTGACTTATCGTCACGATTTTATTTTGTAACGTTTAGACTCTTGAGAATAATACATATCGTCAATATTGACTTTAGCTTGAGACAATACTGTTTTTTATAGGATATTTTTTTTACTAATTTAGAAACACAGGTTTAATTTAATAAATGTGCACCCCAAATAAAATGAATGTGATCCTAAAATAAAATATTGTGCATTTTAAAATACTGCACACTTGGTAGGAGCGCATTTTTATATAATTAGGAGCACATTTTTGATTTTTAAGTGAACAACTTTTTTTCCTGTAGTTATTTTAAATTATTTGGTAGATAATATTGAATTATATGGAGTAAGCTGAATTGGATGCCATCCCATAATTAAATACAAAAAAGTGTTTTTAGCGGTAGTAGTCTATTTAAATAAATGTGACATATTTAGCTCTTAAAAACTCTATTTCTGTGGGTTTATTATTATTATTTTAAGACTACCTATGTAAAGTAATACAAAAATAATTTTCAAACTCTTTCAATACAGATTAAAATAATTACACACCCACTTTCTGTGCTCCAACACTCTGTAAAGCAAATTGCATTTTATTGTTTATATTTTATATTTACACAATAATTTTCTTAAGTACAAAAGCCGTGCAAGTACGTACATACCCACCCTTATACTGAATATATGCTTCGCTGTACACGAAAACCTATTTAGAATCTGCACGTTGCGTTCAATGTAACACCACGCATCAAATGTATATAAATAGAGAATTTTCTTTTACGCTATGACGACGCAAGGCGCCCACCCGCTGACGACGACGCCGACGCTGACGCCCTCTTGAGCCATTAACTATACAAATCCAAAATCTAATAAAATTGTTTGTTTTTCTGCGAAAAATATTTCGCCTCTTCCCACGGACGTTGATGGCGGGACTGCAATGCAACGGGACGCTTATACGCTATCATGAAAACCTATAATGCGTTGGCGCCGTCGCCGCCGGTGCGCATCGCCCTCGTATACCTACCCCATCGCGAGCCCCATCGCGTGCTCCGCGACAAACATAAGCGATTTTCTTGCCCTTTAACTAAGGGTATTAAATAGTTACTTTGGTTGATGTGTACAAAGAAAATGGATACAAACACACACACACACACTATATACACACTAATAAACTATATGTGTATAATGTAAAGTGTATAATATGTGTATTTTATGTGTGTGAGTGTGTGTTCCGATAAAATATTCTGTGTGTGTGTGTTCGTTTTGAAGCTGTGTTTGTTTGCCGGGACCAGAGTGCACAAAATTGTCGCCAAGCTCGCCACCCAGTCCACCCTCATCCTATATACATAGATATATTATATACACGTATATATATACATATACTTGAAGTAATCGTTATTTACGTATACTATTATACATACACATTTTATATATTATATATGTTTGAAAGTTTGTGTCATTTGGTAAAAGTATACAGGAAAACTCTCAATATAAGAGGTAAAAGCAAGTTCACATTTAAGAGTGAGATTGAGTGTATTAAAATCTCACCGCGTGCGAGCCAAACTGCACACAGACGCACACAGACACACACACACAATCACACACGTCACCGCACGACATGAAAATGAGAATGTTCGTTAAAAACTTTTAATTATAGCCAGTTAATGTGGTGACGAAAAACGGCGCACCAAAGTTTGCCAACAAAACAACCACCGCGTGCCCGCCGACTTGACTGTGGTTATGCGCAGGTATTTCAATTTTCCGGCTGCGTATAATATTTCGGTTAGCGTTTTAGCTGCAAACAATTATTTTTATGAGTTTTCCGTTTTCTGGTGAAATGCATCCGCACAGTCCGCTATTTGAAAGCTATATAGCACACGGACTCGAGTGACCCGAATGACCCCTTGGGCGTTTTATAACGAGAGCATAGCGGCGACGGGTAATGGCTTGTTTGATATGGTGTTACGCACGCATGCAATCTCTCATAGTCGAATCAGCGCACAGTAGAAATTTTTTTTTAAAATCGTAATTTAAAATATTTTTAAATATCAGTTTTTTTTGAAATATACAATAATTTAATAAATAATAATTTTTATAAAGAAAATGTATATTATGTCCACTGTGCTGGCTGCCGTGGCACCGTTCGAACGCCACTTGCACAAATGGAGCCGACCCACAAGAAAAACTTTATTAGTTTTCCACACAATAACATTTTCCACTAGCATACTCTCTCTCATATACGAGACATAATATAGCTGCATATTACATATACACACACACATTTAGACAAAAGGAAGAATGCGCTGATGGTTCCGTTATATAATGTGTAAAATAAAAGGATTTTTATTATGTATTTTAAATGCCACCACGATGATACGCAATAAAAGACGGACATGGACAATGTTCCGTGGCGAACGCAATTTCTATGTCATAAACTCCACTGCTGCATTTATTGAGTGTGCAATGTGCATGTGTGGTGCGTTTTCACATACATACGTTTTTATATATAGTATAAAATACATACACTTACATCGTCTAGCGATGAGACTCATGTGTAAAAGCTTACTCGAATCGTAAACTACACTTGAGTAAATGCCGAAACGACCATCGACGACACTACACGGCTGTATACAGATTCCTTTACAGTCCACAGGTCTCTATCTCTGCACATATGTAATATATATTTCGAAATTAAATTGGAATGCACAAAAAAACATATTGTTTCCGCCCGGGATCGAACCGGGGGCCTTCCGCGTGTTAGGCGGATGTGATAACCACTACACCACGGAAACACATGGAGGACGTCAAAACTAGTCCAGTCTATAAGTCTATAAAGTATTGTATATAAAGGAATTATTTATACGTTTTCTTTGGGTGTATACTACATTATATTTTCTAAAATAAATATTCCGTAATTATTAATTTAAAATATTATTTAATCAATGTAATTGTATTATGAATAGGAATTTTTTTTTATACTAATCTGTAATTTTTTAAAATTAAAAGTGTTTTTTTTTTGTTTTGCCAGATAATGGTTATTGTTTATTATGTCGGACTTATTTTTGCATAACATTATTTAGTGAAAAATATTGTTAATCACAATACAGATTGACTAGATTATCCGTATTAAAGTAATTAAATTAACTTAATAACTTTGATTGTAAATAAAGTTTTTGATTATAATTTTTTTTTAAACTCCTAGTTGGATTTTCTCGTTTAGCGGAGCCATGGGTGTAACTTCAAAAAAAATCCAAAAAAAATCAAAAGAAGTCTACAAAGGGTTACTTTTTTAGACCAGTGCAAATCACCAAAAGATAAGATAAGACTGCCGGGAATTCCTTTCTTTAAAATTATTAATGTAGTACGAATGGTTTTTACTCATTACTCATTAGTCAATGGTTTACACTATACACAATTAAATTGGTCACAATAAGCGTAAAACTTTGGATTGGTCATAAGATGATTTGTGGCTATTTTAATTTGATAGTTAACACTTCGTTTTGTATACGAAAGTAACAGTGATCAGATGACAGGTTTTGGCATTAAACCAGTAATAACCTATAATATAGATTTTGTATTTCGTTTTAATGATCATTTGGATTGGGAGCCAAAGCTTCAAACACTTCATTTAGCCAGCATCCTGCAAAAAAAATCGGATAAGTTGGCCAAGGTTCTCCATTTTTCCCAAATTCAAATATCCGCATATCTACGTAGAAAGCACCAAAAGGAAGGGATGGCAACACCCAATATAGACTTCTTGATTTCTATTTAGTCAACATGATGTTTACACCTATATTTCAAGTCCGACCCCAACAACATACCCCAAAGAAACTTCGACATCGATTTGCTTAAAAACAATGTTGGAAAAAAACAAAAAAATAGCTAACATTTTTCGACGAAAAGAACGGAAGGAGGAGAATAAGGTTTTCAAATAAACGGATCGGTACCAATAAGCTACGCTTTTTAATTTTAGCATATGAAGAAAGGGTGCATCACTTAGATGGCCGGAGCATTTAAAGAATCTTCAAAACCTCAGTTTTCATTTAGTTCATGATTACTGGAGCTCCATATATCGCGTAACCATAACCACAAGAAGAACTAAAGCTCAAAAGCTCAAGAATTATAGTAACCAATAACTTATTCGAAGAACTACTTGAATATGGTGGAAATACACATACCAGACTTTTTTTTCAGATTTGTGAGAAGCTACGAGAGGAGTGGAAACTTGGCGTCATTTTTACAATATAGAGGAGAATAACTGTTTGAAAATATATTCAACATCCCATCCCATACATAACATATGCGGTGAAAACATTGGATAGCTTTATGTGGCTTATTTTATCAAAGTGAACAGACTGCGATGGTTATGTTAATGCAAATGGAGAATCATGGTGTGCCTAAAAGGCTTTTACTAGCAACCATCTTAGTCTAAGAATAGCTGGAGGTTCCAGGGCGTAATAAAAGGACTCCGTGATGGTTATGGATCGGAGAACTCTCGGAGTATCAGTTTGAGAGTGTTGGTAGGGAAATTAGGCCTGGAAAAGATGTTAGAGAGGCCCATTTTCCTATTGAGAGTTGTAAGTCAGAAAGAAGAAGAGGAGATTTTTAATTTGTATATAATATTATATTTTTTATATTAGCTTATATTTGAACCCAAATACACGTTTTTTCTATTTGATTTTTTTTTAAATTTTGATATTGATATCGATCGTTTGCGATTTATCGTAAATACATTAAATAAACTTTTTTTTTGTTGAGACCTTATGGCAACCAAAATTATGATAATGCATTTTTTCGAATTACGCACAAATGGGTATAGGAATTTCTTGTGGTGAAGAGCATAATATTTGGTCATATTTTATCTTTTAGGTCGTATTTGGTCAAATTTCTTATTAAATCATATTTGGGCATATTATTATTCAACATTTTCAATGTTAAACACACTAGTTATTTTTGATCTTGATCTGAACGTTATTGATAATCTGAGACACCAGTTTTTCGAAGAAAGATTTGTATGCCTTTGGCTTGTCTTTCTCACGTTCTCGTTTCTTGGCCTCGTCCACCTTGACAAGTTCTTCTCTGTTTCGGTCAGATTGACGAAAAACAACTCAAAATTAATATAATTTGATCAAGCTAAAGGGTTTTCCATTAAGGGCGGGTAGATTTTAAAAAGAACGAAAAGCGTTGTTTTGGAAATATCAAAAAAAATAGAAAGTTGTATCGAGAGATCCAATTACATCAGGCTGAATTTGAACGATGGCATTGTTTATGTTGATTTTGAGGTCATCGGTCGTTTGAGGCTTATTGGTATAGACCTGTGACTTAAGAAAACCCAACAAGAAAAAGTCTAATGGAGTCGTACGATCTCGGTGACATCGCCTCTGCGTGAAGTGTATAACCATACCCTCAAATTACTCGTCGAGAATGTCCATTGTTGCATGAGCTATGTGACACGTAGAGCTGTCCTGTTGGAACCACATGTCGTCCACATGTAAAAATAAATTGGTTATCATCTATCGGTAGCGCTCTCCGTTGATGGTGATGGCAATTCCATCGTCGTTTAGGAAGACCGGGCCGGCGGCATTATCGG
>JAAAKO020093595.1:0-22093 GCA_010015015.2 Bolitophila cinerea
CTTCCTGTCTTTACGGTCGGTGCATAGAATCACCGCCATGTCTTTCGTGCTGTAATTAGTTTCAAAAAGGATATTCAGATTATGTTTAGCCAAAATGGCTGTCCTGATTTTACCTTCTTCTTTGGAGTGGAATAAATAAGTAGTTGTATCAAATATTTCCTTCATTTGCAATTACAAAAATAGATAATAAGATTTAGAGTAATAGTTTAAAAGAAATTCTTTGTACCCACTGGCGGGTCCAGTTAGGGGGGCATGGTGACATGTCCACCCCAGGAAAAAAGAAATGTATTTGATATATTATTTTATTTTTTACGGATATGCTTTGGCGTTATGGGTATATCAATATCTTTGAATCTTATCTATAGGGCAGAATAATGCCCTATTTGGCAGAGTATTCAGGGCCTGCCACCGTTATCCAGGTTGGTTAGTTTAATAAGGAACTTAATAAAAGCATAATTAGCCTTTTTTCAAGCTGAACTTATTCAGTTTATTTTGATTAATTTGGGTAATGAATAAAAATCTTCCAATGGGGAGTTTTTTTTAGATTTTTTTGTAACAAACATTTGACTAAATTTTGTATGTATTTTAAATTCTATTTTACCAAAATCCGTTTTTTTTTCAAATATACGTTTTTTTTAAAAATCTATTTTATAAAAATTTGCTATTTTTTAAATTCTAAATTATAAAATTCGTATATATTTTTTTTGCATATTTTCGAATATTAAAATTCAAAATTTTGAAAATCTCAATTATAACAGAGTTTTGTTAAAAAATTATAATCCACATTTATAAAAACACAATTTTGTAAAACAGAGTTTTGTTAAGAAAGAATTTCAGATCCCTAAAATCCGTCAATAAAAAATGATTGTTTCTGTAAGCATTTTTTCGATTTTTGAATCGAAATCTTTACGAATCAAGTTTTTCTCATTTCAAAAATGTCTATTTTATTTATTTTATTTTAAAATAGGTAAATTGACTAAAAAATTAATTTTTGTTACTATTTTTAAATTTAAATAACTATTTTAGTACCTATTTTATGATTATATTTTATTTTGTCGAAAATGACTACCAAAATTAAAATAAATCAATATTTCCTGCAACCTGTCTAGATGAGTACATGCTTTATGGCATTATCCTCGTTAAAAAAGACATTTATATAATGTATGTTAGCAAATTCCAGCAAAACAAATAAGCTGAGAAATCAAAATTTTATATTGACATATAAAAATCGCTATTAATGTTTAGTTTATTTAATTTTTTTTGTAATCAAATATAATGTTTTTTTATTTTCAAGTTTTCGGGGACTATTTTTTCCGGTCTCTAATCACGACTATCATGAGTATCAATTGGATAAAAAAATAATATCATAATTCTGGAAAAAAATTAAGCCAATATTAGCAATCATATAATACACATTATTCAGTCCAGCAATCCTTTGCGATTGCAGAACCTTAGCAAAAACTCCATGTCTCGCCGAAATTTAGGATTGGTGACAAGTTTTTTTCTAAATTGTACATCCTCTTCGGATTCGCCCAGGAATCTGGTCACGTCTGCGTTCTCGACGTCTTCCAATTGCCGACTTCCGACCACAACCACAGCAATAGCCAAACTATACGCTGACTTAGTCAGAAATTCCCTGTGAATATCTACAAGCGTTGGAATTGATTTTTTGTAGCCCAGAGCAGCTAGCGAGCGGCTCAATTCGGTATGATAGAATTGTATCAGCAAATCCCAGTCTGTCTCGGTGACGTCCGCGTGCGATGAGGTAAACAGTAAATAGTTCAAATCAATAGCCGGTGAGCCCCAGAATCCGTTGGCGTAGTCTACTAGAATGCAGCCGGTCGCCGTGTTGAGCTCATCATGTGTGTACATAATGTTGTTGCACCACATGTCTCCGTGGGTTAGTACATTGAAATCGGATGGATCGGTTTTGAAAACATCCAAAATTTTCGGCACTATAGTATTTTCTAGGCGAAACATTTTTGCAGCGATTTGCTCAAATCCAGGCCATTTTTGCACTTCGTTTGCTGAAGTCCTTAAAAAATTAGCTAAAAATTCACCGAAACTAGGATTTTCTGGCGTCAAAAGGGGAGTGGTGAAGATTTGTATTTGCTCAGGTACCTAAAATAATTTATTACTATACTATATTCTTATTCGAGAGTAAAAATCAAATTTTACCTGTGTTCCGAGCATAGCTGTGCTGGCATGCCATTTTGCCAACTTCTCCATCACCAATCTTAGGTGATCCACATTTAAACCAGATTTTCGGCTAACGTTTGTGTAGTTTTGTTCAATTAAATCCTCGAATACCATATAGGATGGATTAGCATTAGCTTCGAAACACCAACAAAAAATTATCATTTAGCGTTTATTGAAAAAAAACGTGTTATTTTTAATATTTGTTTTTAAACATACTTTGGAGCTAGAGTTGAACTCTTCACGGCCGCATCATCTAAAAGGTTATTAACTTTTGGTAGTATGTCCCTGAACACTTTTATCTATTTGCCAAACACATCTAATTCTTCAAAATATTCACTAACATTCTCCTTAACGTGACTGGCTTTTATTATAAATGTTTTCTTCTGCAGAGTTTTCTCGTATGACTCATACAAAACCGTGGCTCTGATCATAACACTGCAAAAGTTTTCGCCCTTGGCCAGGGCAGCCTTTAGCTCGAATCCAGTTACACGTGCCTCACTTTTGGCTAGCACTCGCACAAATAAGGCCTTGTTGATCCAAGGATACGATTTCGAGTTTATTTCGTCTGTCATTTTAATGTTACTGTTTTATATACTTTATATAGAAACGTTGTCTTTATATACATATTTTGAACACGGACCACGCTACACGCTAGACGGTCGATTTGCAACTGAGCTTAATATTGCTAAATTTTTTTAAGTATATATATGTGCTATCTTTTTCACGGTTCCACGTCTTCCACGTCTATATATTCTCACACGCACACGACAGATAAATAAATGATATATTGTATTTGAGTTTCATATCATTATGAAATAAATCATACGTTTAAATTAAAAGATGAAATGTTCATACCTTTTTTTGAAATTGTATTTCCAAGAAAGTTTACTATCGAAAATAATATCTAAGTATATTTAACTTTTGCAAATCAATGAATTAGGTTAGAACCGAGATAAATGGTCTGAAGACAATCATATCTGGTGTTCCTATAGTGCGCCTGGAAACCAAAGCAATTTCAAAGATGTGTGATATTTTTACTAAACCTAACAGATAACAATTAATCCAATCCATTATTAACACGTTCAGCGCCAAGCTGATTTTGATCAATGGTTTCGTGGGACCGTTATATATTTTATCTGCTCTGTGGAATATTGCATTGCGTTACACCGACTATTGTTCGTGCTATTGTGTTTGTAAGTTTTTGGAGTTCCGTTACTGTGTTTATATGAATTTTCTGAATTACTTTGTAAACAGCGATATAATTAAAGGTGGATACGAAACTCCTAAGCCCAACATTTTTTCTATTATGCTATGGTACCAATGAATCAACAACCATATGCAAAATTCATATAAATTATGTTTACAGGTGGCCGTACGGCGCTTAACCTAAAAGTAACCGTGTACCACCGGTGGACACGCGGTCCATTCGATGTGGACCAAAATGTACCACCGGTGGACATATGGCGCTGAACGTGTTAAAAGAAAATGTTTATACTTCATTATTTATTTTGGATTTTTAAGTTTAGAAAAAGCTCATCTTAATAATTTCGATTTCATATTTATTATAATTTTATTGGATTTAAATTTTGTTTGTAATCGTATTATTACAAGTCCAACTCGTCATTTAGAAAGTAGTTATGAAAACCATGCTTACACACTTACGCACTCAAAACCCATATGCTAACTAATTCTGAAAAGTTCACTTAGAGTTCATAAAAGTAAAAGTAGGTAGTTTTATACATAGTTATATAGGAATACCAGAACAAACTCGATTAGTATTATACTTGAAAAGTACGTTTTACGGCCAAAAACATAATAATCGCAAACCTCAAATTATCTGGGCAAACAGTATGTTTACTCTGCTCGCAGAACATATACATTTTTACATAGTATATTTTAATTATATTATTTATATACATACTTAACAACTTATACTATATAGAATATAATATATTATTCTTGCGCATACCTGCATATATAATTTGACACACTTTTTTATTCAGTCATGGCAGCGCACACACGCGCTCTGAGCCGAAAAATAAAATTCTTATAAGTTATTCAAATTGACATCAGTGTGGTTGTGTCGGTCGGACGCATATTATACCATATAAATGTATATGTATACTTGTAGACATCGTATACAATATATATATATATATATATACATACACAAAATACTAAGCAATAACAACAACACCATCAACGAAAACCTGCCTTGAGACGATCGGCGCTCGCGCATCGAGAATTCAATTACGGCTCGAAAGCAGCAAGTTCAAGAAGAGAGTAAAGAAAATTTATTTATGTATGTATATTGTATATCTTTATTTATATATACTGCGGAAGCGCGTCTTGGACTTGTTATTAGATGAATGACCTACGCAAAGTCGCGCAACAATCTTACTCTCTGAGTATCTGCGTATTAAAAAAAACCGGACTCGTACATTTTCGTTTTACCTTGACCTATATTTTTCTGTGCGCGCGAGTGTATAGAAGAAATTATAGTATACATATTATATATTTATAAATTTATATTTTTATATACGTTTCTTTGTGTACTGTAAACTATGCGTAAATACTCCACAGACGACGGGCAATGTCATAATTAAATAACATTGAATCCGCAATCATCCAATCATTCAATTATTCTCGGAAAAGGATTTCTCATTCGGATAATAATGCGCGCAGCTTATAATATTTACTATACTCATATATACTATATTGTATTAACAATACTATTACTATAGGACACTTAAGTACCTATACAAATGAGAGTATGTGATTCATTCAACACACACACTTATATATAAACATATTATTATATACTTTGTTATTGTTTGGTTTGTTTAAACTGAGTTTAACCTCTTTCTTGTCGCTTTCGAAGAAACCACATTCTAGAATTTGGTTTATGAGAAAGTTGCCCGCCCACATTCTGGCCGTACGCTTTGTATCGTATCGGTAAGCTGATACAAAACATGTTTAAATATTTAAAAATACTAATAATAATAATTTATTTTATTCTATGTAAATAAATACTACATAATATACATTAAAACTTCAGTGTTTGTTAAATATCAAAATTGATTCTTTTTGTATACAACTTAACAACAACATAGGTTCCAGTCGGATGTTCAACATAGTTGAAAGTACTCTCTTATTTTTATGTAAAAATACATACACTCTAATAATTATGCAATAATTATCTACGAATATAACTATATATCGTATATAAAAAAGTCAAATGGTTACAGCCAAAATCTACCTTTAAAAATCTCCCATAATCTGTTGTTGTGTTTCACAACAAAGTAAATGCCCAAAATAAGTAATAAAAAATACCTCATATATAGGATTATGTCACAAGTAAATCCAGAATTGTTTTCAAATCCATGTTTTTCAACACTATTATATTTTTTATATATATTTTCTAGATGTTTCGTTATATAAAACGTTTTATAAACGAAGAACATATTTTAGAAACAAGAAAAAGAAAAAAAAGAAATTTTAAAATTCTGTTTATCATTTTTCATTTTTACTCTAAGTGTTCATTGTTATCTAAATTGGGGAGAACAGGAAGACAACGAGTAGTAAGAGGTTTATATATAGCTTGATTAAACAAATAACAGTTTTTGCGATGTCTGCTGGTTTATTTCTTTTTTTATATATACTTTTTTGATATTTTGGTGTATAATAGAGCCTTCTAAATCCTTCCTGAAGGATGCAGCCTTGTTTTCGGTATATTTATTTTATATACTCTACTGTATAGTAACAATCAACAAAAATACAACGTATGCCATAGCCTAAATATTTTCCACCGTAAACTCTAACTAATTTAACTATTGTTTACATATATTAAAATACATTTGATTTTGTATACAGTTGACAATTTAAATATGCTTTATGTTACTTGATTTACAAAATAATTGAACAATGATCGAATATGTAGTTAAGTTTTATAAAGAGTAAAGCATGAACTAATATGAAAGTACCTCTATATATACTTCTGTACTATATAATATTAAAGAATATAAACAAACGTAATTGGGCCAAATAACGCATCGCCCACAATGGAAAAGAACGCCGCGCCGCACTGAGTCGCGCTGCACTACCAACGTTACATATTAAGTATAATATATGTATATATAAATATACACATAAAAAAACAGACTTAAGCATAATAAATGGTTTTATGTATGGGCATATATGTCATGGATTTAGGCGTCCCATTGTTTAACATTACTTAACGATTGTGAAGAGTACCGTTAGCAATAATTTACTTTGCGCATTTGAGTCGTATATATGTTAAGAAATATGCGTAATTCATAAAATAACATTCTACTATAATAATATAATTATTTTTAATATAATTATGATTAATGTATACAAATTTCTTTAATTTTCAGTTTGGAACCTAAAGACAAGTAAAATATAATTCAAAAGCCAAAATGAATTTGGTGTGGCTTCTTCTTGGCACGGCCACATTGTGCTGTAGTGCATCCAATGCACAATACGTCGATAATGCGGACGAAGAAGTGTCTGGCGGCAGCTACATTCTGCCCAAGCAAATCTTCAACGAAGGCAAACCATTCTATCTAGAAAAGGATCCCGTTTCGGGAGCATTCGATTTTAACTCTAAAAAACCAGCTGGCATGGCCAGTAGTGCTTCCCTACTGGATCATGATGACATTCAAATGGATAAAGACATTAGTCTGAATACGAATAGTATTCACACACCGAATTTTCATGATTTCCTGAATTTACCCGTTAAGTATTCGTCATCGAAGTTTGTGTACCCTCTGGTGTCTAGTTCGTATGCGAATCTAAAGTACCAGGGTAACAATAAGAACTTTATTTCCAATCATAAAAACTATTCGACCACAACGACAACGTCACCGAATTATTATACTGCCCACCAGGAACATAAGGAAATGATAAATCTTTCAACGCTACCGAGGCAGCCAACGACAACTACTACGACTACGCCGATGCCATCGCCTCCATCGACGTCAACAACGGAACGTAGAACAATAACTACAACTACAACCACAACAACTCCACGGACAACACAGCAGACGACTCAAATGACTACAACCACAAATGCACCAACAACACCGACACCACTATTGACAAGGGCACCTATAAAATACACCACCACAAAATACAAGTACTCCACCATTCGCAAAAGACCACTGCAAATATACACAACCAGTCGTCCAGTCACATTTACAGATACTACCTTGGAATCCGAAGAGGAAATAATAACGACTTCGTCAAGCACTGTTCAACCAGCACCTGCTAAAGATCTACAGCAGACCAGCACAACTGTATACATACCGTCGAGCAGTACAACGCCTGTAATTCTTCCAATAACCACCGCCTATCCACCCACAACAGCATCGTTTAAACCAATGCCACCAACCAGAAGTCCGGAAATCAAAAAAAAAACCGACATGGACAGCATGAGTCTGTCGGATCTCTTCAATTCTCTGCTCGAAGACGAAGACGTGACCAGCAGCTCATCGTATCAATACGACACCAGCAGTGAATCGTCTGCGGCCAGCATTGAAGTGGAAACCCGTAGACCTTCCATGAATGGGGCGAATATAACGTTTGACAATGAGTACGTGAAATACGAAGTGCAACGTCCCAATTTGAACATGCTTCCGGGAGCAGCTGTGTCTAGTATGAATAACATTGTCATATCACCAAATCAGAATTCAGCCACTTTTGTGTTGGGCAGCCAGCAGTCGTTCGGTGGCGGTGACCACTTTGTGGGCAGTGTAGAGAAAGAGTCCGCATATCAACCGGTGCAAAACTACCAGCAGGAAACCATGAATAATCAGTACCAGTATGGCGGGATTATCCGTAACGAGCCAATGAAACCACAAGGATTTGTGCAGATGCAGACAACCACCACTGCCAGAGTTCCGGTGCCAGAGATTGATCTGACTAACAGTCAGGAGGAGAATACCAAAGTCAGATTTCCGAATTTCGCTAATCCTCCCATCGTCACTGGTACTTACACCAACGATCAGACGCATCCCAGTGGACATCTACCAATGGCACTCCCACAAACCGGAAACGGTGTTGTTGTTTTCCCTCCAAACACACAGAACATTCAAATGACTGTAAACGCTGCTGTCCACCACACCATCGGCTCGGACGAAGAAGAAGAATACCCTGATCTAACAAATCGTGTAAGTTTTATGGATCAACTTGCTGGCGTCAATCTGAAGAAAAACAACGACACAAACAGCATCAGTTTTGGGCACGAAAACCAGTCGAATCAGACGTTGTTGAAATTTCCGTTGTCGCAGCTTCCAAATACAGACCAATACCAAAAATTTGCTGAAGATACAAATCGACCAGCACCACAGCAGTATCCTGAACAATATCCCGCCAATCGGCCGGATTTCTCACGTCCACCATCATCACAGCAGTCATACGGTCACAATGAATTCCCCAGAAAACCTCTGCCCGGTCAGCATCGTCCTCTGAATGGAGACCGCACGCTCCCAAATATTTTGCCTCAGTTCCGACCAAACGCAAAACTTTCGCCCTACCACAAGGACGCTAACCGACCCCAGCAGCATTTTGCCGGAAGACCTCCGTTTTTAAAGCAGCAACTGCAAAAACAACAACAACAACAACAACAGCAGCAGCAGCAGAGACCTCATCCTAACAATCCAATCAACTCTCGTCCCCCACCACCACCACCATTCCGTCGTGCATTACCACCACTGAACAGTTTCAACTCGAAAATGTCACCACCAAATAACGCTCCACCTCCACCATTCTCTGCCGAACAAATGGATCAAAATCGTCGATACTTTCAAGTCAGACCAAACCCAAACGACCGATCCTACAACATTAACAATAATGGACCGTATCGCCGTTACATCGAGGGATACACCACGCTGCCCAGACAATCACCTGGTGCACAGCCAGCTGTTACTAAATCGGATGTACCCGCCGCCTTTGATAGCAACGCTGATTTCTACCGAAATCCTCCACGCCGTTCTGTTGAGCAGTCCGACGAAGAGACCCACGATGAGCACGTCGGAAAACTGGAGCCCGTTATTACACTGCAAATGATTCAACACCAAAAAATCCTGCAAAAGGATCCGACCTATCAGCATTCGGCACCACCGCCGTTCGTGCGACATTTTGATGGACCCGTTGCCGTCCAAACCGTTTCCGATAAGCCACCCGTGTACGTAGTTTACCCAGTGAAAACGGCTCCGCTGAAACTGGACACACCGCTTGTGCCAAAGGACAACGCCGGTGAAGAACCGGTTGTGGTTGGCCAGCGTGGTGAACAGTCCCCAATGCATCCGTCCGAAATCAATTCGATGACTAGTGGCAATGAGTACCAGAACACACCATTTACGGTAATTCGACAGGAACAAGAGCCGATTTTGATGGCAAAGCCAAAGCCACAGCAACATCACAAGCCAACGCCAAGCTTCCCATACGATCTGGTGAAGCCCAGTCTAGTTGGTAGCACAGCACATGCAAATGGTAACCAGCAAATTAATGGCTACGATCAGCATTACGATGGTATTTATAACTTGGGCGAGGAACCGATGGACGCTATCTCGCGTGTCATTAATAATGGTCCTCAGAAGATATTGGCCAACGATTTCGGAACAAAGCTGATAAGGTTGGTTTTATTTATTTTTAAACAATTTTATTAATACTAAATATGTATAATTTAAATTTCTAGGGTGACCGAACGTCCGATTGCAATTGCGTACACCCCGACCGAACCGAATCACTACTACGAGCAACACATTCCGGGAAGTAAGTTCTCGACGGCGAATCATGCGAGCTCCGTCATCTCGGAAATACGAGACGGTGAGAAGACAACGCACAGCAGTGATGACACCGATGAGTTTGGAAATCCGTCCCGTGGCGAGAACTACGAGCAAGACTTTCAGGCACCGTTCTATCCTAGTGTAAATCTAGGGAATGTACCGGATTCACGAAACAGTTGGGCAGTAGTAACTTCGCCATCCACCATTAGCAGCAGTACCACTAAACTAGGCGAAAATAACAAAATTGATCGTTCCGACAGTAACGACGACGATGACAACAATGATGAATCGTCAGCTAGCAATATAAATAGTAGTAGTAGTAGTAGTAGTAGTATGAGTAGTAGTAGCAATGAACATGACCAACCAGCGCACGCTTTCGATGAACAAACAGAGCGCAACGATGATGCACACCGGGAGCAAGCTACCGACAGATTTAACATCGATCATTTTGAGCCCGATTTCCAGAGTGGCTTCAAACCTATCTATCCTCCAAACATTGCAGCAGCACCATCGCATGCGTCCGATGTGCTACCGAAATCGGCAAAGCATGCTACCGAAGACGAGAGCATACAGGCTTTGATTTATGAAGACGAGGAGGTCAGCGAGGAGGAGCACACTACCATTAGTTGAATACGCCCATAACAAATATGATACACACACATCCACACACGAGAAACGATCCCATTCAAAACAGGCATCGTTATTGGTTGTTAGCTTGTTAGTTGTTTTATCTATGTATCTCGATTTGTCGAAATATTCCCAGTAATACGTTTCTATATTGCTTTACCTAAAATGCATTTTAAAACATCGCGTGCGTACGAACGACGACTGAGTGCGCACTAAACAATATTGTGCTTTAGTTCATTTATTATTTATTTTATTTAGGCGATTTTTTTAAATATGTAATATATTATATATAATCTTGTGACCACAGAAAAACACCTACAGTTCCGAGAGATAACTTATATCAGTTCTTCTGAGGTCGCGATTTTCTTTTAAGTTCGCACGCAAGCCTAATATTGTTTATATTTTTAAGTATTTATTTGATAGTTATTTATCGTGACCACAAATGCAAGTGGGCTCGAGTGCAAACTCGACTCGGACGCATTTATGGACATTATATTTTGGTTAGTACTTTTAAACATTACCCATCTAACTGTATTTGTCAAACATTATTTGTAGTTAGATATCTATATTAAAAAAAAAAATGCTTAATGAATGTGATGTTTTGATTAAATTTGAGAATTATGCTCAATATCAAGAAATATAGTCCTGAAGATCATTGATCATTTTTTAATATAAAATGTCGTGAATAAATTAATATAAAATTTAATCAATTTAAAAATTTAATCCAATTGGTTTTAAAATAACATTTTTAAGTTTGAATTTCGTATGTATTTTTCGACTCGGTACAATCATAATCCTTTAGAAGGACATGCGTTTAGAGTTTAGTAAGTGTTTTACATAAGCCGAACATGTAAAATGTACGGACACGATAGATCTTCTACGATCGATTGTTCAATGGATTCTGAGGTGACTTCTGCCACTCGCGGTACAGTATTTGTTTCCATTGCGACAGGCGCATACTTGGATTTTCCGCTTTTATCCTGGGCAAATTTTCGGCTTCGAACTCTTTGTAGGCAGCCTTCATGCGTTTCTCCGGGTGTTTGTCAGCACTTTCATCGGAATCAACCCTAAAAAAAGAATTTAGGAAGAACAATGATTTAATGTTTGATATGGGTATATATGGGTGTATATATATACCTTAAAACAGCAATAGCCTCATCAATGTTTGTGGCAACAGTTGAATCAGCAATGAATCGGTTGAGATTCTCTTCAATCGGTTCTTCGCGAACAACCTTTGGTTCCTGAAAAACAAAAAAGTTATCTACAACAAGACTACAATAACCTTGAACTAGAACTAACCTGCTTGGGCGCCGCATTTATGTTCTCGATCACCTTGTTCCGCTTTTCCACCTCGGCCTGGATCTGTGACTGGGTCACCTTCTGTATGGAAGGTTTTGCCGTTGTACGAATGGCAGCCAGTTCCTGTTCCAGCAGAGCCTTGTTCTCAGCCTTTTTCCTCAGTGTTTCGGCTTTCTTGCGTTCTTCGTCTTCCTTCTTGGCAAGTTTCTTTGCCAAATTCTTGTCGTCATCATGCCACAGTTTATCCTCGGCGTCTTTAGTGGCTTTTTCGTTAACAGCTTTCTTGGTGGCAACTTTGCGCTCTCGAGCTTCGAGCGCCTTTGAGTTGGTTGAAATTTTTTTGGGCATAATTTGTTATTTTTTCACAATGCTCTAGAGATTATATTGTCAAATCAGGACAAATAGAAGATAAAAATAATATTGAATTTTGATTTTGACTAAATATTTTTGTAGGTTATTGGTTATATTTATTTATGTGATATGTCAAAGTCAATGTCAGTGTCTTTTTTGCATTAGAATTCGATTCGAAAGATATGTTCCACATGAAATTTTACTTTAAAAAATTAAAAAAGTTTAATAAAAAGTCCATGAATAAAACCTATACAGATTTTACGCCAGTATATATAGACCAAAAGTTTTATGACACTCCGATTAAAAAAAGGAATTTGTTCAGTGGATTATACCATTTAATATAAATGCTCCCGCCAACGAACTTTTGGTAAACTGTCAAACTGTTCAAATAATAAAATCAAATCACACATAAACATAATCAAAGTGAACAAGTCATACAAGATTTAACTGGGGATTTAACATTCATATACACAGACAGAACACAGCGCAGAGCACACAAATTCCTCGCCTGTTAAGTATATATATACGTCGCATCGCTTGAAGTTCCTCGATCCGTGCGCGAAAACTTCGTTTACAATGAGCTACAGCTTATATCCCAACCTCAATAAAGAGTTGACGCTTAAGATTCAAGACCTCAAAATTCAATTGGCACAGTATAAAGCAGAAAATATCGTTTTAAAGCGGGAACTGCAGAGCACACGTGAAGAGCATCTCATCTATCGTAGCTTAGTCACTGAGTACATACAAGCATGTGCACCCGGACTACAGAAGCTGGTTGCAGCCTCATATGGCGCAGCACAAGAAAATAATACTTCCAATAAAACACATTTGAACATCGAAACACAGAGGCCGTCGCTAATATTACCAATTGAACCATTAAATGATATAACAAACAATGGTTCACCGCCGATTCACCATGTTCAGGTTCGCCGAAAACGTTCCAATCGTGCACAACGACGATCTCTATCTCCGCCGCGGGTAGAACAAAACGAACTTGAAGAAGAACCCGTTGAAGAATCTAGTAAGTTCTAAATTGTATTTATTTTAAGGATTTTAGTTTATATATTGTATAGTTTCGATAGACCATGATCGTACACAACCACTAGAGACAATTAATGAGTCCATGGAGCCGGAGTCTATGGAACCCAGTTCCATGTCTAGTTCAGCACATAATAGGGCGTCACCTGAAGCAGCATCAAGTATTGCCATGGATCAATCAGAGGAACAAAGCTCAAATATTGGTAATTTTTTTAAAAAATTAAATAGGTTTTTATTTTTATATTGTCTATTTTATAGCACATAAAACAATTACCGAAGCCACATCTCTAAACATATCAAATGTATCTACAACCCTGAACTGTGTAGAACCAGTTATTCGAACTCGACCACGCAACCGTCGTGAAAACATTATGCCAATTGATGCCATAGACAACTCTGACAATTCTTTGCACAATCATTCGTCACGTAACAGTTCGATCGAGGTTTCACTGGAGGAAAGCATCGATATTGATGAGTCACGATTATTATTTAGCAACGCAAAATCATCTAGTACACCATATAAATCTCACGATACAAATTTATCGCAAAATACCATTAATATTCGTTCATGTTCGGTGAGTCTACGTCGTCTAAATATGTCAGAGGTAACAACTCCTCAGTTGTCTTCGCAATCTGGAAGACCACTTCGAAAGGTAGCACCAAAAAATTTGTGCGAACCAAGTCAAAGGACTAAACTAAGGAAATACTAACTAAATGACATATAGGATGTATACCTATTAATTGATTTAAGTGGAACTAAGTAAGTTTGTATATATTTATTAAATAAATTGTGTTTGAAATACATAACTTAAAACTCAACATTTGGTAAGAATAATCGGCATTTAACGGTGCCACAATAACAGCGTTTACGGTTTTTAGATTTAAAACTCGTGGTTACAGAAGATTCTCCGTAGTCAAAGCATAGTTCTTCATTTTTACAAATATCTCGATTAGCAAAAAATCCTGAAATTTCAAATTGTTTTTTAATAATTATTTTAAATTATATGTTAGTGGTTTCTACCTATTCTTGGGATAATTTCATCAACGCGTACACTCAGCACATCACAATTCGGATCGCAGCTATGGTTCAAGTATCTTCCAATGTTTCCTTTTCTGCTCGGGTCTAGATATGTCTGTAATTGTTCTGTAGTCTCTGATTGCGATTGACCGCCCATCTTATGCTCGTTCAGACAAATTATATAGTTCATAGTATTATTTTTACTATTTATTATGTGTCTATCTAAAGCTTGTTGTTTACTCAGTATCTCTCCCATGTATTCGCAAATAAAACCACCCGCCGGAATGAAAGCTTCCGTCATAAGTCCCAGCTGACCTTCATTTCCAAGATGCGGTGAACGTACAATTTTCAAATGTCTTCGCGGACCGAACTGTACCAGTCTATTGTGACAGGCACTGACGGAACACTGGCAACCCGTTGAACATTCATAGATTAAATCGCTTATACGACGTGCATTATTCAATGTTAGTTCCGACGTTCCGTTATTGCTGTTTTTTGTTTGGACATAGTTTCCTCCATGCCAGCAGGCCTCTGTAGCTGTTGCAGAGCAACAGCTATTCTGATGTAATACTTGAATGCACTTACAGTGTACAGCAATTGCGGAATTGTATAATTCTACGATTTTTTCATAGCTTTCATAGTAGTCGAAATTCTCTGGAGGATCGGAGAGGACATTTTCAAGAATATAATCAATGTTTGTGTCATAGTGCTCGTAATTATCCTGAAATTCCATTTATTATACGTATATGTTCCTAAAAAAAAATCATAGATTTTTAAAATATTGTTTTTATTCAAGAGATGTGTATTATTTGTGCCAATATACAATCCAACTATATAACCCTACCATATGCTGCTAAGGATAAATAACCCCTTACCAATAATACATAATAAATGAAAATATATTTCTTATAGTTTATTTCAAATCACACAAAATAGCGCTCTCCACCCACAATCGTTCAGAAGTTGTCTCATCAAAATCAAACTTCGATTTGGTTTGCTTGCAATTGCGAACAAAATAACCAGATACCGGATTCTCATTTTCAGTGTTCTTATTATCAGTCGCACAGTGTATAATATTCTGGGCACCCTAAATAATCAACGTACAGGTATACAAATTAGCAATTACATCAACAGAATCTAAAAAAATATCGTACCTGTCGCGAGGATCTCAACATCAACCAAACGACGGGCGAAAACATTATGTAATGGTACCACTTTGGCTTGTAGTCTCTGAAGAAATCCGTGTGACACAGACCGGGACAAAGAACATGCACGTTATAGTTGCGCTTATACAGTTCCCGAGCAAAGTAAAAGTTTGCCAATTTTGAGTCGTTGTAGTACGTGTTCACGCGTCCTCTTTGCGGTGTTTTTTTCAATTTGCCCAAAGTTTCGAAATTAATCTTACCCTTTTGGTGCATCAGAGATGAAACAATAACCACTCTATTGTGTTCGTCTGCTCGAACGAGATTTTCTAACAAATTCGTAAGCAGAAAATGGCCCAAATGATTTGAGGCAAAGTGAATCTCAATATCGTTGCTTGTAAGCTCAGCCTCTTTTAGTGCCATACCAGCATTATTGATTAAACAATCGATGCTCGTGTACAATGAAGTCACTTTCCTTGCAAACTCTTGCACAGACTCTAAAGAAGACAGATCTAACTGTATAAATACCTAAGATACCCAAAGTTTATAATTATTGAAACGATATGCTATTTATAATTTAAATGCTGTATCTACCAATTTCCCTTCGGCTGTTTGTTGACGTATTTTAGCAATTGCATCGTTTGCACGTTCGCTGCTACGGCACCCCATAATCACAGTTGCACCTCGCTTTATCAGAGCTAACGTTGTCTCGTAGCCTAGTCCTGTGTTTGCTCCCGTAATTATAAACACTTTGCCATCGAGTGGGTAGTTTGTTTGGACCCAGCCCCATTGCCATTCCCTTAGTTTTCGTCCTAAGTATATTGTTGTCAAAACCCCTACCGGAATCAGACCGTACAGATAACTCATTTTGTTTGTGTTGATGTTCTAGGTTTTATCATATGTGTACTTTATAAAAAATAGTAATTTTATTGTATCTTTTTTTTTATACCTTATGCTTTTCGATGTATCTGTGGTCTTCAGTGTGATTTGTGGTATTTATTATTATTTAGGGCATTGAGTTTTTCTTGTGGTTTTGCAATGAATGCGACAATTAAAAACAAAGAAAAGATAAACCTGAAAATTGAATATGACATGCATTTTTGTTCAGTGACATCTGACATTGTGCAATGTGAATCTATATTTCCATATTTCCATGGACTCTGTTTTTTGTATTTTAAGAAAAAAGTTTTGTTAGAGAATTGTTTCTCCATAGTCCATACAAATTGTAAGCAACATGATAAATATTTTATTATTTTTACCTGTGAAAATCTGCCCAATTATAACAAATTGCTGCAGGTGCTTAAATAAATATAAAAAAATACTTATGTTATTATGACAGATAGCTTATGTTTTGTTTCTCTTTCTCATTGATTTTAAGGTACCTATCATAAGATGCCCATAATTCTGAGAAAAGTGTGTACATATACGCCTTAGGCCTTACGCTTACGCTTCTTTGTGATATTTTAATTTTTATACTTTATTTTAATCAAGTGCATTTAAAAATGAAATATATTTTAAAAATGTCTAATAAAAACTGTACGCCGCATTGTAATCGGACTTCACTCTACAAACATTGCAAGGTTGGTACGCTGCAAGTGGCATCAGACGCGCTATTAGTAGTCATACTTGATACTTCAAACTTCATACACAAACACAACTTTTTGGCGCGTACGGCGAACTGCTGCAATTGCATACATCATTTTAATGTAAATTCGAAATCATCACAGATTCCACAATTCTCAAGTCAAGACACAACATAACATAGAATAACTTATTGTATTATTCTAGCTGGCCCTAGGTAAATCCTAAAAAAAGTAATATAATTTTGAGTGTCTTTTAGTTTTTTCTTGAATACGCAGACTTTGCCATGGACGAGAGTTGTAAGTACCAATTACATCAGGCCATTATGAATATAAGGTTATAGTTGATATTTTTAATTTTAGTCGGAGCCGGTGGTTTTAATGACACCGTAGGTGGTGGCAGTGGGGTGCCAGCCCAGAAAAAGCCAGAGGTACGTAATTTTTAGAAGCAACAGAAACTATATTGACAGAAGTTAATATACATTTTTAATTTCCTAACTAGGGTATGGTTCCGATGGTCATTAAACAAATTCTAGAATCAAACGAAGATAATGTATCTTTGTACGGAATGACCTTTGGAATCGTAAGCACGGTTGCCTTGGTTCGATCGATCAACCACTCCAGCACTAAAATAACCTATCTCTTGGAAGATCACACCGGACAAATTGAGGCACATTTCTGGCTGGACGATGTCGAGACAAAGAGTGTACCCGCAGTGGTCGTAAATACGTATGCTCGTCTGTTTGCATCGGTCCGAAGTCAAAGCGGTGGGAAGTCTTTGATGCTTTACCGATTACGGCCCATAGAATCAGTTAATGAGTACACTAGTCATTTGCTTGAGGTATTGCATTGTCGATTCATGGCTGAACAGTATTCGAAGGAAGTGGCCGGTGTGTACCCGAGCGGCAGCTTCAATGCCACCGTCGGTGGTTCAACTACGTCGAATTCAGATGCAATGCAAACAAATGGACTGGACCAAAAGCATTTTCTCGTATTCAAGGCGATCAAACAATCAAAACACGACGATGGAATTAGCATCACCGAGCTGGAGAAAATGTTTACTCACTTTTCTTCGCATGAAATTAGGCACGTGCTCTAACATTGTTTTTTTGCTAACATTCAAATTAATTCTTTGTATTTGTTTTGTAGGAGCATTATAGAGTTCATGACACAGGAAGGACATATTTTCTCTAGCATTGACTCAGAGCACTTCCTGGCCACCGACGGTTAAAAGCTATATTGCTTTCTGAATTATTTGTAACACAATATTACATTTAAATGTTACTATCTATATTGTGCACATAATTTTGATTTCAGGTAATATACTTCATTTTTAAGTTTAAAACAAGATTTTTAAGTGGTTTATGTAAATGTTAAATTTTTATTTCGGATACAAGACTGAGTAAATATAAGTTGTTATTATATTTAATTGTAAGATGCAAACCAAAAACGGGTTGCCTAGCAATCCTTAAAGTATTTTAATAACGCGATAATTTTTTAATACCAAATGGGTTTATTTAGTGTGGTTGCGTGCGATTTTTAAAGTTTACTCCGAATCGGAGTCGATAAAAAATTTGTTTTTATAGTTTCGTCGAACCATTTGAACCCGTTGCTTGAACAGTTTGTACGACGAAGAACTTTCGCCTGGGTTATCTCCATTGTTGTTTCTGGATGTAGTAGTACTTCGTCCGACCGATGTGGTCACACTTCGAGACGAACTTCCAGCCGCAGTAGCGATTCCACTGTCTGGGGTATTATTATTGAAGACTTCGTGTGCTCGCGAACTGTTGCTCGGTGTATCTAGCTGCTGTTGTGTAGCCATCTCAATTTCGTTGATTCTTATTTTCTTTGACGAAGAAGTGCTGGCAATAAGATGTGGTGACGACGGTGGCGGTGCCACAGCTACAGTAGTGTGTAATGTGCGGAATGCTGGTGTGTCACCACTGTTCACTGAACCAGACTCACTGGTATCCGAGCTATCAGAACTGGCATAGATTGGTGATAGTTTTCGTTTTCGTCGTACGCGACTCTCGTGTGGGTGTTCGTCGTCAATCTCAGATGAGAGAGTTGCATCGAAATCGTGTGTTCCGTTAAGCGGCAGTGGAATGAGAGGCACTAAACGTATGGGAGATTCTGGGGTACTGTGTGCCGGTGAATGATCGTCGTCCGAGTCTGGCAAAGATGGTGCTATGCGAAAACGAACGCCTTCAAACAATAAATAATCTCAAATATATTGTATGTTTCAGTATAAGTTATTACCATTGGATGTTATGCCGGTACTTGTACTTGGCACAGCCAAGTTCAACGGAAACATATTAGATGGAGCTTGACTTGATGGACCGGCCACAGGTGAAGTCTCTCCTATTGATTGTTCTACACTGAAAGATCGACTTAAAGTGATAGCTGACGATGTGTGTGGAATAGTATTGCGTTGTTCTTGTACACTTGGTGTCCATGCAGTTTCTTCGTCCGATGATTCCGTTGAAGTAGATTCTTCAACAAAACAAGTATCAGAAAATATCGAACTAACAATTCAAATTTAAGGTACCTTGCCCATGGTTTATATGGGATGTAAGTGTAGGGCCTTTGCTACGTCGTCTCATATTGCGATATGTGTGTAGCTGTTGCTGGATTCGCCGTCTTGTCATATGCTTTGGGACTTCATTGTCGCTAGTGTTCTCTTCGTGTGATCGTACCCTTGTTGTCTAGCCGCAACCAAAATAATTAAAAATATGTATATTTGATTTATTTCTTATTACCGTTCCCGTTCGTGATGGTCTTTTGCCGTGCTGAACTTTGCGCTGCGTCAACTTTGGCACGACTTTTGTTTTACGTCCTTCCATGGTCGTGCACTTCTTTAATGCCATTCGCTTGAGGGTATTCCGTTTTGTAGCAATCAAATACGCAATTCGGTTAGCAAAGACCTTCCGGGGCTTCATAGCAACACGCAGTCGTCGTGATGGACTCACTACAAACAAAAAATACTCATGAATTCAAATCACTTACAATATTCTCATTCTTACTGCTATTCATGGCGAGATACTTCGACATTGAGTCACCGTCGTCGGACTCTTCTGTGGAGCTGGGCGAGTCCGTGGACGTTTGAGAGCGTGAACTACCATCCGAACTGTGCTGGCTACTCTTGTCCGAGTCCGTGCGACCCGTTATGTTCCAGCCTTCAATCTCACGCTGCACAAGCGAATCAAAGAATGCCATCATCCTTGGATCTTCCATAGTATTGTGATTACTGTAATCGTGTGTCATATTTTGGCCGCTGGTATTCACCAGCGATGCGTATTCATCATGACTGAATACTTCACGTGGATTATCAGAACCAGTGGATGCATTCAGCATGTTACCCGTCCAGTTGGGCTGCTCAAACGGACGCCAAAGTCGTACAATCTTTTCCACACCTGACGATGCTATCACACACTTCTGGGCATTGTAGCGCACCTGATTCACGATCGATCGATGTCCATGCAATACCATGTGATGCGTATCGATCCACTGATTGCTTCTGATAGCTGTGTGTAAATTTATCTCATAATATTGTTAGATACTATAACTAACATAAAACGAATTATGAAAAACCTACAGTTCTGATCGGCCACCTTCCACACGTATAAATTGAAGTCATCCGATCCGGAAAGTACGTACTCATCATTCTCGCCAGCGAAACAGCAACTCTTCATCGTACATGAATTATAATAGTCTGCATTGTAGAACTGGCACACTGGTGTCTGGGCACAAGAATCATATAAGATTGGTGGCATGCGACGACGAAGTGACAGCACCTGACTGCCCAGCGTGTTAAAGCGCACACTCATACAACTATGCACTGGATCTTCGCCACCATATCGAATAATAGGACTACAATTGGAAAGTACACAAATTACTATAATACAGAGTTGAAAACCTTTAATAGTTTTTTGTTCGTACGATGTATGCTGACGCAAATCCCACATGGCAGCGCCTTCCTTGCCGTTGGCAGTTATTATGAAGTTCTCGTCTAAAGGATGATATTGTACAGCATGAAACGGTGCCCGATGTTTTGGCAACTGCATAGCCTCTGTCTGAGAGAAACGAGCGTCAAACATGCACACACGACCATCTTCGCCAGCAGTCGTGAACAAATCATCGTTTCCAGGACTCACGGACAGGCCATACACGGGTTTATTGTGTTGAAAAGAGACAATGGATGTACCACTGCAAAATAGATACGGAAACAAAGATTATAGATGAAGGCAGGTTTGAATGTTTTTCATATAATCTCACGATTCGGTGTTGTGCATGAACACCTGATCATCGTTACCGCCCGACAAGATACGTTTGTTGTCACTGGTGAAGCCGAGACAGAAAATATTACTTTGGTGTTGTTTTTCCATTGCGTGCGGCTCCTCTCGACTGGTCATCGCATTTTCTAAATTCCAGAGCAACACACGACGATCGTCTCCACCTGCGGGAGTTGATTTTTAATTAATAATTAATATTTCATGATACTAATTTTATATACTTGTAACAATAACATAATTATATAATTAAACCAATTCTGTAAATTATAAGATCATACCAAAAATATATCCTCATTATAAATTTCACCTGATATCAGAAATTCACCCTCCTGCGAAAATTCGATTGCGTTCACACAGCCAAAGTGCGACACCAGATCCCGTTTGTACAAGCTTCTGGCCACACTCATGCGATCCACGAACAAGTTTTTGCGAAAGTTTGCCACATTGTCGCCCGTCTGGCGGCCCATCAGGTGGCCCAAAATGTTTGGGCCCTTCGGCCGAATCGGTGACATTACTGCGTATACGCCGTAAGTAATTTTTCTTTTTTCTTTTTCGACACACTTTATTAGAATCACTGGATATAATACTTGGTACAATGCCTTCACACACTATGAGCTACGAGTCTTACAGAGCGAGTTAGTTAGTCGGCCATTTCGAGGGCTATGCTTCACGATGCAATTTGTACCGAGAAAATCTCTGGCGGACGCGGTGAATGCGATTGACGTTTCGGCGAAGT